>OX451219.1:102432887-102516114 GCA_949628195.1 Phasia obesa
ATAATAAAATAGTAACTCATTTCCGCCTGTCTGTCTGCTTTTTGTTTGTGTTTTACGTAAAAACTATTGGATGGATCTTAACATTTTTTTTAAAAACCAACACTTATACAATTTTGCCTACCAATACATTCTTAGACTTAGGTTTTTTGACAAGAGACTTAGGTTTTTGACGTTTCAGTTGACTATCTATGTGTTATCTATGTTTCGAACCTCAAAGCAACAATAAAATGCAATGTTGGACTTGTATTTGTTGTAAAGACGCCTCTACCCACCAAAGATTTTATCGACTAGTCGTTACGATTTCTTTATGAAATCGGAACATTTGGTTTGGTGGGTATTTACAAAAGTTTTGCTTGTATTTTGTCCTCACCTGTACAAAAAAAAATTGATATTGACAAAAAGAATATTAAAATGATAATTAAACTTCAATAAAATTATAAAAAAAATATATAAACATACATATTTACAAAAAAGGCATTTATTCATACATATGTATATATATTTTTTAAAAATCCAACACACATCCACATATGACCGCTAAAAAAGTAACCACTATCAGTCTGGCTGAATTAGCCAAACGTGTACCAGCAAATCAAAGGGAACAATTTAAGTCTTTTGCGAATAAAACTGCTGCATATCAAAGGTAAGATTTTTTAAAACAAAGAAACAAACAAACAGACAAACAAACAAACAAACAAACAAACAAACAAACAACAATAAGTTAACAGCTTTATTTTTTTTAACTATGTAGAAGAGTTAATAAATATCCTGGCAAATTACCCACCATCGATTGGGATTACTATCGAAAAAATGTTCGCGAGGATTACGTAAAACTAGTCGAGGAATTTCGGGTAAAATACGAAGAACTTGCCCATAGTTTTTCAGGAAGGTATGATACACTAGATCATTCAAAATATTATGCAGAGTTAGACCAAATAACAGCGAAAGTTCAAGAGGAAGTTAAGAGGTATATTGAGGATTCAGCCAATCGCGTTCAAATTTATCAAGAAGAAATTAGACGCCTAAAGAATTTGAGATATGAAAATATGACGATTGAACAATTCGTTGTGCTGCGAGAGGATATAGCACAATTTGTACCAGGTGGAGGCAAACCACTTTTCTGGCCCCATACCCCTGAAGAACAGCTTGGTTATATAGAAGAGAGCAAAGAAGAAGAGGACTCTAAAGAACCAAAAACTAAAAAAGATAATAGTGTGGCAGAAAAGAGTGAAAAGAAACCCACAGAGAAACAAGGTAAACCAAAATCGTAATGAAGTATTAAGGATGTAAAACATGGGTCAGTTTTATATTATTTTTATTTTTTATTATATTTTTATTTTTATTTTTATTTTTATGTTTTTTTATTTTAATAAAATTTATTCTATTTTTTAATATTTAATATTTAAAATTTTTTTTTAATAATTTACTTTAATAAACAAAAATGATAAGAAGTTAATAATAATTAATTTATTAGTGTTGGAAAAAATCTGACCAGAAATTTATATTGATAAACTGATGTGTAGTAGCGATTTTAGAATATGAGTTTCACTTTAAAAGGCTGGTAGAATAATTCTTGCAAAGAAAGGAGTCTGAAAAAGAGCATCAAATCTAAACTAAAACTTTAAAAGTAGTTATCTGTAAGCACTAGTATTAAAACAAAAAGATAAACAATCGGGTTTATTCCCGTTGGCGTTTTAATTTTAATAGTCGTTTCTATGTCGTCATTTCGTTCTTAAATTCGTATTCTTGAAATATATTGAAACGCTGGAGAAACGTAATCGAAAACAAAAAGAAAAATTAATAAAGTGTGGTAGAACTGCAATTTTTGTGTTGTTATTTAACATATTTTTGTAAATTTCTGACAAAGTTGTTATTTCTTCGTAAGTTTTAACAAAATTTGAAGAGTACTGAATTTTATTTTTCAAGTTCAAGTGATAATGATGATAATGATGATGGACAAAAATATACATCGGAATATGTAACGACAGAACGTAAACATTTTTGCCATCCCAGATTCTAAGTACGAAACTCGACTAGTAGTGATCTAACTTCTTCATTGTCGCCGAATACCACTACATTTCCTTTCCGTTTAATTTTTTTTTCAAATTTTAATAGTTTTGCCACTGCAACCTCCAATGGTGACAATCGCACCTGTTTATAACATCCTTCTCCTGTTGGTCTGGAATCATTATCTTGATTTATTTTCTCCTAATTTAGTTTTACATACTTTATGCCAACCTTCAAGAATTGTAGGCCCATACGGATTTAATTTCTCGGCAGTTTCGCTTCAAAAATCACTAAATTTTAGGGTTTTATGTCCTTTTGAAAACCCCAAGCATAAGCGGGATGTTTTTCCATTTAAGAAACTAAGATTAGCTAATGTACTTTTGTTTTATATTAATTTTTTTCTTGTAGTCGTTTGAATTTCGTTGCCTACAATGATGACGACAGAGAACGAATGTTTTATTGTCGTTTCTATCTTCGTTACAAAATATAGAATACCGGTATATTTACGACGAGTGTCCTTAACGCCAAGGGTAATGCCAAATTGTCGTTTTTATTTCGTTTTCAAACTACACCGTCAACGGGAATAGGGCCGAATATACGCCAAAATTACATAATGTGTTTTGTTTTCCTTTATTTCACCGGACATAAATTTCAAATGTCTGACTATTATTGTTCAAAACATAAGCTATTTGCAGCAAAATACGTCCTTTATAGTAACACTATTCAATTTCAATACTTGTTGTTATAACATAGCATAGCAATGACAGCTTAGCATACACATGTTATTAAATTTTCAAATGCACTTCCATATAGTAAAAAATATGGTATTATGCATCAAATTAAGTCCCCCATGGGGACAACCTTTAACTTTAAATTTATTGTTATTTCGTATATCGCAATATGAACTCTACGAAAATTTCAAGTGTCTATCTACGACGCCCTAGGGCATATATTTTAAGAAGGCGGCCAAAAATCACTTTTTTATGGCTACCGATTTCCAAGGTATCTTACTCATATCACAGCGAATAGGGTGATCAAAAATGTACTTTTCTTTATTTTGAAAAAATTAAAAGAATGCCATTTTGGATCATCCTGTTCGCTGTAATATAGTTAAAATAAAGTAGTAATTGTTTTGCTTTCGAGGCACACTGGAATTAACTTTTAAATGAAAGTAAATAAAAAAATGTTTGTGCCCCTCAAGGTATATTTATCTTACTAGGTAGTGTCGTCCGCCCAGCTGATTTAGTAGTTCGACATGTCAAAAGTTGTATGTGTTCAGAAATTTTATAGTGTAGAAGTGAGAAAACAATAAAACACATAAACGCCTTCTCAATTTTCTTATATGTTTTTTGACATTTCGAACTACAAAGCAACAACAAAATGCCATGTTGTTCTTGCATTGTTGTATTTGTTGTAGAGACGCCACTACCTAGTAAAAAAAAATATATACTGTGGTGCCCCTCTTAAAATTATGTGTCACAGTGTGGGAGCCAAAATTTGTCATTTTCTGACAAAATTTAGGCTGAAAAATTATTAGTTAATATTGGTTATAACTGTAACTGAAGATGTAAGACATCAAAAATCTGTTTTAGCACGTTTTATCACTTCACTTTTAGATTTTATATTACAAATAAAAAAGGTCCCACCCACTACATAAAAAAACAGCTTATAAAAATTCCAATCCAACAAAAGTTATGGATTTTTAACCGCCTCCTCATAAAATGGTCAACAGCGCGACGCTTCAAGAGGTAGGGCCTCACACGTCGAATTACGTCACGAGTGAGTGGGGATAGTCTTTAACTTTTCATACCTTCTATTGTGGTCATAGTGATATCAACATTGTTAAAATATCAATTATCTATCTATCTCGGTTCAAAATATTGTATAATACTATATGAAGGGGATACCCTTCAATTTCTCACTTTATACTTATTGTTATAGCGGACATAGCAATATACGTTCTATGTAAATATTAAGTTAGTGTCACTCTATAATAGTTGCGTCAGCTATAAGGATACCCTCTAATTTTTATTATTGCTCACACAGCCAAACACAATTTGTTTAAATTTCATGCATCTGTCTATAAAGTTTCAAAAGATATACATCAAATAAGGTCACCTATTTGGACACCCTTTCATATGAAGACACCTTTTAATTTATAATTTTAAGTATTTATGTTTCTTGTTATAACGGACACATTCCATCTTATTTTCAAGTTTTAGTCTATAACGGTTCAAAAATAGCAGGAAGGGGAATTTAGCACAGTGGACATAATCAAAATTTTTTTAATTTTTGCATATTTTTATTTATTATTACTCATATCTTAAGTGTAAAAAATAAATATAGACTTGTTAAGTCCAGCAAAAAAATTTATATTTCACGGTTGCTATCAATTGGGTGTCATGCCCGTGATGTTCGGATAAGAGAAGCAATGTCCCTCCCTCTTAGTCGAATGTAACCAAGTTCGTTTAATGTGTTACGGGCCAGCGTATTCGGATGGGTTCAAGCTTCTTTACATACATACGTTACTGCTATTTATGCTTTAACTGATGACATGTTTGGATCTTTGTTGATGCAACCACTAGGAGCAAGGAGCAACTATAATCGTACGTAGAATCCTATTTTGGCGCCTTTGTATTTATTCTACATTGCACAGTGGTTGAAGTTTCTAAGGAAGGCGGTCATACGTAGTTTACTCAGCTATAGTCATCGAAATTAATATGAATATATATGTTTACGGTATTTATGGGCCAATTAGGGTAGGTTTCGATAAAAAAGTCTTTAAATATAATATTATAATAAATTATTTACCAAAAAAGTTATTTATTAATTAAAGAAAAAATAATAAATTTTATAACGACAATTTAATACAACTTTTGTACATTATTTTCAAAAACTTAACATACACAAAGCCTCAGGTGATAGCATAGACTTCTTCTTTTGTAGTAATTTACGTAAAGAAGAAATCAACGAGTTGGAATTTCGAAGAAGTCTATGCAAAAGATCAGTGTAAGTGACAACACGAGACATTTTTCGCGCGTTGTCTCGTCTGAATTGCTTAAATAATTTATTAAAAGATTCAGCGGCTTCTTCAGAGAGCTCGCCTATGGAAACTAGACATTGATCAACTACTTCCGATCCATGGATACGTACTAATAAGCATTCGAGCGGTTCCTAATGAGTAATATCTAAATTTTACACTATTAATTTTGTATCCCGACGAAAGACGTTGCAAAAGTAGATGACACCAATTAATAACTGCTGGATCTAAGCCAGTTATTTAAGCTGATATAGTTGAATACAAAAAAAGTTCTTGCAGTGTTTCCGTCATTGGATGTACCACTTCCGCCACTTTGAACTTTGTCGACAATTAAACTTAATCGTGTCCTAAAGAACATATAGTTTTTTCTATGCAAGACGCTCCTTTTCATCCATTAAACGAGCCTGCCACTTTTTAAAATCTAATCGGTAAGATAAATGTATAAAATATTCAAAAATAGATAATCCAAACTGATATCTAGCAGTATCAATAACGAGTTTACTTAAACACATGTCAATATCATTAATTTCTTTCGGTGCTGCACCACACATATAGCATCTACTACACGCTGTGTTACTTAAAGCACTACAGACTTTACCATTAACCATGGTTAATTATAATGAATGTGCAACTTTCATTTCGTTGTTGTTGATGTTAAAAATGGATGGTTGTAAATAGCTAATTTTATTTTTAAAACAGGCTTCTTCTCGAACAGAAAGATCTTTTGTTTCTTAAGCAAACTAAATTCGAATAGGTTTACAAAACCTAGTGGAAGAAAGGAGTGGGTTTTTCCATATAATTTGGTCTGGATCGGAAGTATTTGATTTACATATTAAACCAAGTGGACAATATGAGGTAACAACTAAGGTATTATCTTGTATACTGGAATCTGAAAATGCCTGTTTATATTCACTGTGCCCCGTACTTCCGTCAAAGCCCCATTTACCAATCAAAACAAACTCTTTACTAATGTCAGCATTACTGAGGACATCATTTTGATTTTCTAGTATACGGGAAGTTGTATGATCTAGCAAAGATTGTAACTCTATTTCGGCAGATGATTACGTGATGTGTTCCCCTGGTGGATAACACTGATTCTTGGCCTCCAACACTTTATGATAAGATGGCAATGCATTTTGTAATTGTGAATTGATAAACTCCTTTAGTATTAAATACTGGTGTTTTGTTAATTTAGCCTCAATTATAACCCTCTGTACCATGCACATTCGCAAAAAAATGCAGATAAATTACATTTAAATTAAAAGTACAGATATAGAGTAACATTTTGATATGTAACTTGAAAGCGGCATAAGACGGCAATATAGTTAATACCTTAAGGAAAAAAACGTCGTAACAAATATACATGTAAATTGATTTGTCGTGAAACCGCTTTCCGCAAAATACGTTTTGTTTAACAAATTATTAAATACATAATAATAACGTTAAACACCTTCAACTTAAATATCTATTGTAAAACAACAAGTCAAAAATGTTTTTTTCTTTGAAAAACACGAACTAGAAATTTACTTTATTAGCACTGATGAAAAAGATGAGGAAAGTTGTTTTGATTTGTTAACTTCCAATGCAAAAGTAAATGTACAAAACAACTGATTGCAAATCTTTTTCATTGTTTTAGTAGTACCACTAATAGTGAGTATTAGAGCGAACTAACGGTGAAAATATCTAACATCGTCATTTGACCCCTATGTCCTACTACTGTAACAAGGTGCATGGCTAGCTGAGGCAGTGCCCCAGAATTGTTTGCTATAACATGGAATTGGTTTTAAAATTGACTTGTACAATAGAAGTTAGCAATCTAAGCTGTGAGTTGAGTTTCTGCCAATAAGCCAGTTTAGTTGGACGGCTTTTAGCTTCATTTTCGTTAACTTTGATTCTTTGAAAGTTTTCCAAGTGAGACGCTGATCAAGAGGGCTTAAAAAAGTGTGTCGTCAGCAAATGTCGATGTGTAAACTCTGTTACTAGTTAGCATCTCTACAGCATACAAAATGAATAAAAAGGGCCCTTTGGAGAACTCCGGCTTCAATTGGCTGATGTGAGCTCAAAAAATTTACTTCTTTCACAATGAATTTTCGTTCGACTAAATAACTATCTAGCAGCTTATATAAGTTTACCGAAAAATTTAGTTCAAACTTTTATATTAGGTCTTCATGTCCATACCTTATTAAATGCTTGAGAAAAGTCGACTAAAAGTTCAGAGAAGTACTTTCTTTCTTCAAAGGTCTTCCAAACAACGTTGACTAATCTGTGAGTTTGGTTCGATCCTACTATGTTTTTTAGTAAAGCCAAATTGATGGTTCGGAATACGTTCCTTGTCGCATAGTTAAGTTTATTTATTAACATCCTCTCAAGCAGCTTTGAAATATTTGATAAAAGGCTTATATGTCTGTATGATTCAATCTGCTTTAGGAATCATACAATAGTTATAAAGGTCACCTTCCAATCTGGAGGTAAGTACTCAAGACGTAAAATGGCATTAAACATAAAAAGAATAATTTTGTGAGCTATACGAGGCAACTCAAATAACATCTTGTTACTGGTTTTATTAAAGCCAGGAGCTTTCTTGTTGCTTAAATCAGTTATTGCCCTTTCAATAGCACTAAATTCAAATCTTAGCGGTAATACAGCACTGGCCTCGCCAGTTGGCAACTCATCTATATCATTCGATATATTTGCCGTTAAAAATTTTTTCAAATTTCCAACAAATAAGTTGCCTTTTTCGGTATTATTTCTTTCCCAGCCTCTAGTTAAGTTCGCAAGGAAGGCTTACGTACGACTGACCTTTTACACGCACCCTATAATAAATAATCTGATTAATAAATTCGGTCTACGTCTTCCAGATAGTTTTTTTAGGGGTGGTACTATTCGAGATTCCAGCATCTCTCTTAGCCGTTTCATTGCATTCTTTAGTATGCTTTTAAGTTTTTCAAATAATTCAGCCATTTTTAAAGGGCTTGTGCAATTGATTTAAAATTATATTGATATCTGAGCTTCAGCTTTGAAGCTGGGCATCATGGAGTGGCGCCTTAAAGATGGAAACTTGAGCCTTCCAATTTTTTTAGGACTTGAAAGTCCTTCATTTTTTATTCGTTTTTTTTTTAATTATCTTTTTTATTTTTATTTTTTATAATTATTAAAATTATGTTTTAAAACAAGCTAGTTATAAGCATTTTAAAACTAAATTGTTGAAGGGCCTAGCTCTTTACAAATGGCCGAGTTATTTTCTAAATTTTTGGATTTTGCCCCACTGTGCAATAGGCTGGCGGCCGTTTAGATGCTCTCCAACTCGCAGACAAGGCGTGTGAACATGGTTCTGGCACCCAGAGGAACTGCTACTTAAGCTGACTTTATGCTGTTGAACTCTACTAGATGTCCCCAATTGTGTGGTGAAGTTAAACTCCCTAAACAAAAGTCTAAATTTGCTACAAATTGTGTTGATTTGCGCATTGTGTTTTCTCAGTTGTAAGTCTGCCATCAGATTAAGGCTTCGCAACTAGGCACTGGCATAAATCCTTATCACATTTGCTCTTTCTCCCTGTCTCTACTTTAAATATATAAAAATCATAAATTTTCCGTATCGCTTTGAATATTTTATCACTAAAATTGCCAAAAATAATCTGTCAAAATTTTTTACTGTTTAAATGATGCTGCATTTCTTAATGAGAGTTTCATTTTCAATCATTTGTTAAATTCAGTTTGAATTTCAAACAAACTTTTCCTTACTTTAGCTAGTTAAACACAATAATTCATAACTTTTTTTAACGCTTGGTTGCCTTTAAACATTAAAAAAAAAATTAAAACAAAAAATCAAAAACCATCAAAAATAAAAAAAGATGAAAGAAATGGTGAACGAGTTAAAGGAACAAGAAAACTTTAACCTACATTGAAAAAGCTGTACACACATACTTTCGTAGCAAAGTGAATATGTGGATCTATTGGTCTTGCAAAATATCATATTTTAAAGTAACAGTGTAAATATTTACAAACTGTTTTGCATACCGCTAGTTCTTTGGCTTGCAATCGAAACTTGTATTAGTAAGAAGAGACAGCAGACCATATTTTGCTAGACTCTCATTAAATAGTGTACGATGGCCTGTAGAATGTGTAACCTTTCTGTCGTTACATGTGTATTGGTTAGCTTAAAGTAAGTCTTAGTTCAAAGGTCTTGTAACTACAAATTTGAGAAACTTCTATTGGAGACCTCTTATGGCGAGCGGTATATGTTTTCTAATTTGATTGTGCCACAATTGGACGGCATTTGGTAGTGCATGCATGTAATTTCAACAGGATTTTGTCACATTGCGAAAAGCATTTGGGGAAATAATAATTTCATTAAATGTATTTGTTAACTGGCCAACTAATTAATGTGATTTGACGAAGTGCTAACCTTGACTACTAAAGCATGCTCATGAGTTCAATACTCAGCCGTGGCAACATCAGTTTTTCTGATATGTTTTATTTCTCTTAATAATAATATATATCACAGCACCCTGCTTCGCCGGAATTACCACTTAGCACTAAATCACCGGCGAAGTAAAATAAATAATTAATAAATTGGCTATGCTAGCTTCAAACTAATACGCCTAAATAAAACTAGAAGCGGTGCAACATTGTTCTAAAAATAATCATAAGGTGCAATTGCAGTGTTGCCATAAAAGAGGCTTTACTATCACACTAACCTAGCCACCAGTCTTATCTACTACTATCCCTTTCAAAGGAAGTAACACATTTAATATAGGCATTTTACTTCTTACTTCTCTTAAAAAATAATAATAATAATAATAATAATAATAATAATAATAATAATAATAATAATAATAATAATTATACCATGTCAATGCAGTTGACTGCCTCCATACACTGATAGGTGGTGAGTTAAATATCAGTTTGGGGGTTATGGGTTCAATTCTGGCCAAAGACTCTGGGTGCTTTTGTTTAAAAGTTTAACCAGAAGTTGTTGCCGAAATGCAGGTCGATTAACTGCAAAGGGTGTGTACAATATTTACCTCGTATTCGTATACGTGATAGCCGCGGTGGCCGCATGCCAGATATTATAAGTAACATTAATGTTATAATTATTTTATTATTAAGGCCAATTGGATGGATATTATAAACGTTATTATTGTTTATTAGTTGTGCCCGCCACTTCGTCAGCGTCCTTACAATATTTGTTCGATTTTACTTTGAAAGCAATCCACCACAAAGATTCTTACTTTTTTAGTGCTTCAGTTATGGTTTATATATTTACTTTATAAAAAAGGTTCTTCTCCCCACTAAAACAAAATGCGCCTTAAAGTATGCATCTCGGTGAAATTGGGTACTTTCACTGCTTTTTATGTACTTTCTCTTGGAAATAAGATATTTTTGCGGAAAAAAGTATCCTATTTTTGATAAAGATACTAAGGTACCGCATCACAAAATTTTTTTAAAATCCATCCACAAGTTTTTACGAGATGCAAACGGAGACAGACAGGAAATAAGTTACTGTTTCATTATTTGTATAGGATAAGTATTAGGGCATAAGTACTGCGACCCAAGGAATCTTTTTTACAGTCTTTAGGTTAATCCAAAAAGTTTCAGGCTACGAATAAAGCCAGTATTCTTATACGATAAGAGGTCATTTCCGGCCTTAAGAGACAATATAGAGCCTCCTAAGAATTTTGTTCTATGAGACCCCAAGTTGGGCTACGCACAAAGTACGTGTTCCGAAGGTTGATCGTGTAGCTCACAGTACCTGCAAATACTGATCACAGTGTTTCATAATGTAAATTGGTGGTAAAAAAGATAACAGTATACGATCAAAAAACTGTTTATCGCTCCAACAAAATCCTAACTTTAGGAAGTTTAGTAATAGGCCTAAAAGTGGTTTTGTATTTTTTTGATTCAGTGAAACCGAACGGAATCTATAGAAGCTAAAACCATTCTGATCAGAATTGTAACTACAGAATCATTCTAATTCCAAACGAAATTTCTGACATGCCTGAATATATCACTTTTTAGGTATTAACCAGACCTTTATCACCATGGTAATCAAACAAAAGTTGAAGAAATGTGAAGCTGTAAAAATGTGAAGGTGCATAAGGTAACATAAATCCAACCCTTATAAGTTACCAGCTTTAAAACATAAGCTCAGATACTGCTCTGTTGTGCTCATGAAAATTTTGGATCATTCATTATTTCATTCGCTTTGTGCTCTAATCCCTTCATATGTATTAAAATTGGTGTTTTGTGTTCCATATCCACTACTATGTGCACCAGCAGGAACATTTAAAAAAAAATATTTCAAGTGCTGTTACAGTTTTATTATATGTCTAGATAAGACGTTCGTCTCCGTAAAAACAGCGGCCCATAGTAATACAAAATCTTTTATTATTATTCTCCTATCTCTTTAACCCTACCTAACCAGTTTTATTTATTTTGCTAGTGAACTGACAAGTCTACAAAAAGTCTTCTGAACTACAGGGCTTAAACCTTTTACACACTTAAACATACTCATACATTCATGTAAAAACATAAAAATACTTGTATGTTATATTAAGTGTTATATTTAAGTACTTAAATATACGACTATACATACATACTGACTGATACCACTTATTTACATATGATGGAAAGAAAACAACACACACACACATACATTTACACAGAAACCTACAAAACAACCGAATAAAAGATATCGAATTATTTTCATTTATAGAATATTATCTACCCTAAAATATATAGTGAAAATATGCAGATTAGTTTTGCCTTTAAGCTTAAGTTCAAAAACAAATGTACACTTTTTTCACTATAAATTTTCAATAAAATACCAAAAATAGAAGAACAAAAAAAAAAAAAAAAAAACAAAAAAGAGGAGTAATAAAAAAAGGATATAGAAAAATACACAAAAAAATCCATTTACATATGAATGAGTGCATTTAGTTAAATTGTACAGTTTGGTATACAGAGTGATGGAAATTAGTTCCTACACTTGCTGCTTAACGAGATTATAAATTATATGAAAGGTTTAAAGCACAAGAGGTATAAGAGAGTTTTTTGTAAAAATAGAGATAACATATGGACGAAGTACGTGAAAGTCATAGAAGTTCAGAGCACAAGACGCTAAAACAATTTTCTTGTTTGCTGCTGAGATTTACCTACAAATTCTACCATTTTAAATTCATGTATTAAATATTTTTTTGAAAGGTTGAGAGCACAAAGGACAAACATAATACCTATTTCATTAAATATATCATTAGATGTTTATGTGGTAGCGAAATAATGTAATCTATACTTGTAATAAAACAGTAACTAATTTCCTGTCTATGTTCGCTTTACGTAAAAACTACTGGATGGATTTGTATAAAAATTTTGTAAGGGAGATACCTCACTATCTTGGTTCAAATATAGGATACTTTTTTTTCGAAAAATATCTCATTTCCAAGAGAAAATAGAGAAAAAGTCATGAAACTAGGCAGCAACATCTTCTTTTTTCAGCGAGATATTTTAAATACTATTTAAGGAACTTTACAATATATAATTTTAAAATTTTATATAAATTTTAGAATTTTATATAAAGCCTTTGTTCCTGAGTAGTTACGCAGGGATGGGTACCACTAGATAAATAAATACATATGCCATAACTGAAGCACTATAAAAATAAGAGTCTTAAAATTTGTTGTGGATTATTTTCCAAGTACAAACGAACAAAATATTGTCACGAAGCCTACGATGTGGCGGGCACCGCCAACCAACGTAACCAAAATAAAATGTTCTAGACTATAATAAAAAATTTTCATTCCCTTTGTGCTCTAAGCCCTTTATATGTATTAATATTATGTTTTAGACATTTAATTACCATGTACAAAAAATTCAAACTTTTTCAAAGCTAATGGGTTTCGATGAATGGTTCTGCTTTAGGAGCCCAAAAGAAAGATCACATCGGAATTTTATTTTAGAAGCGGTTAGAGTTTCTCAGTTCTGGCCTGTTATTGCAACATATCTATACATGTAATAAAATATAAACTCATTTCCGTCTGTCTGTCTGTCTGTCTGTGTGTCTGCTTTTCGTTTGTGTTCGCATCACGGATTTTAATAAAATTTTGTGAGGAGGTACCTTAGCATCCTGATTCCAATATAGTATACATATTTTCGAAAAAATATCTCATTTTCATATATGATTTCCAAGAGAAAGTTGAGAAAAAGCAGTGAAAGTTCGCAATTTCCGGTTTAAAGGTACTGAATTTTTCGGTTTAAAACTAGGATATTTTTAATACGCTTGCGCGCCATTTATTTTTGAAAGTGGGATATTTTAAACAAGAGATGGTGCCAATTTAATAAAATTTGTGTTTTAATTGTATTTTTACTTTGCGGAATTAAAATTATTAAAATATTTTAAATACCTCTTACACAGGTTTACAATACTTTTTAGAATTTTATATAAATTTTAGAATTTTATCCAAGGCTGGGTACCTTTATATAAAGAAAATACGTAGCCGGATGAATTTTAAAAAAATTTTGTGAGGAGCATCTTTAGCATCCTGATTCCAAAGCATCCTATGGTACTTTTTTTTTCGCAAAAATATATTTTTTTGTAAGAAATAATAAGGAGAAAAAGAAGTAAAACTACGCCGACTTTTTTTTACCGATTTAAAGGTACTGCATACTTTAAGACATCTTTTATTTTTAAAAAGGGGATATTTTAAGCACGGTTGCGCAACAGATGGCGCTGATATAAAATAATGAAAAAATTTTAATCGCTTACTTCCAAATAGCCAATTGTATTTTGAGGAATTACATTGTTGTTAACATATTTTAAACACCTTATACAGAGCTTTTTAGAATTGAATAATTTTTCTATAAATTTTAGAATTTTATCCAGGGATAGATACCCATTATATAAAGTAAATTCATAAACCAAAACTGAAGCACTAAAAAAGTGATTTGGTGTGGAATACTTTCAAAGTCAAACGATCAAAATATTGTCAAGACGCCCACGACGTGGCGGGCACAGCTAGGCGTTATATAAAATTATGTTTTCTTTATATCTGAGGTATAAGATAAGATTTCCCACTAAGGATTAATGGGCAAACTTTAATTTTATTGGGTTTTAGTGCGTGTTCCTTTGGTATACTTGCCCCAATATGACAAAGTAATTAAATTAACTTCAACACAAAACTACAAATTTCCATAGCAAACGTCAAGAGTATACTTCTCTATGGATGTACGTCCTGGAAAGTCAGTTGCAGTATTACCGAAGATCTGCAGATTACGATTACATTGGGGCATAATCAAAATATTTTGGAAATAACCTAGTCATTTATATACGGCTAGGCATATTGATCCAAAATTACGTTCAAAACTATGTGCTTTTAAATATGAGTATCTCATATTTATCACGATTTTATCAGTTCATGTTACAGATTAATGTTATGTTATGTTATGGTACTGTTATAAATATGATAAATATGAGATACTCATATTTAAAAGCACATAGTTTTGAACGTAAAAATGATATTGAGGTGAATCTTTTTTTGTTTGGTCATTTGTTTGTAATATATATACAAAAAAAATAAATATTACAAAAAAAAAAATATTT
The DNA here is from genome assembly GCA_949628195.1 of Phasia obesa. NCBI lineage: Eukaryota > Metazoa > Arthropoda > Insecta > Diptera > Tachinidae > Phasia > Phasia obesa. The sequence goes on from OX451219.1 coordinate 102,447,530, forward strand.
AAATTTGTTGCTGATATCTAAAAATTTTAAATGTCCAATAAAATTTTTATAAATTAAGCATATCAAATAAAATTTTCTGTGTATGTGTTGTTTAGCAAGTAAAATGAAACGGCAAAAAATCTGCAATATTAAAAATATTAAGAAAAAGGAAATTCCACAATTCCCAAAATAAAGAACAAAAATCGCAAAATTGGGATTTTTTTACTCTTTTGCCCATAAAGTCTACATACGCACTAGAGCTCATAAAATACTTTCAAAAACAATTTGGAGCATATATATCTTTATTCCAACAGTCTTCTTGTTTCGATTGGCATTTTAGAATATATAGGCTAAAGTCAAAATTTTGATGTAAAATAGGTGATATTGTGGGACCTCCATCTTCTAGAAGGATGATAAATTTTACACGAATTTTTTTTAAACGTACACACATATAGTTAGCTTATTAAAAAGTATAAAATTTGTATATGTATATTCCTTAAGAAAATTTTTTCTATACAAAAAAAAAACATTAATGGCCTTTTTTAGGCTAAAATACACTAAAATGCAATAATTTTGGACTTTTTAAATTAAAAATCGTCTAACTCAGTAAATCTTCAAATTTATCAAAAATATGTAGAATTTGGCTCGCTAACTACGATAAAAGATTTAAAATACTTTGGTAAAAATTGTACCCAATATTTTGAAAAAACTGGGCCAGGGTAGCGAAAAATCAATAATTTTACTTCTTAAAATGCTTATAACTCAATCATTTTAAATTATTATTTTCAAATTTAGATACCATTTTGTAGGTATTGACAAGACCTTTATGACCATGTATAATAAATAAAACAGAATAAATCTGAAGAAATGGCAAGCTGTAAAAGAGTGTGCGTGTGCGAGGTTTCCAAATATTAGACCACATAGCGCCACCCCTGGAGGTTGTATAGTATCCATCTCTAAAACTTAAGTTCAGATACTTTATAATTGAATAGGTTATTTCCAAATATTTTGATTCTGCCCCACTGTGCATTGTATAACGGTATAGTAAAGGATATGTTTTTTCAAGAGCTGGTCTTTGTTAAACTGAAAGAAAAATATGCTTTAGCTATATTACTACTAGACAAAATTGGAATGCAGTTTATTTTTTTGAGTCTGGATAATATTGTATGTAAATGACCGATTACACAGTGCAACACGGAAAAAAATAACCATATACTAACACCACTACGTAATAGAAGACCAAAAAAAAGACCCCTGTCTCCCAGTTTTGCCCAAAGTCTTCCAGGTTTTTTTTATGGGCCGTCAAAGATATGGGGCCTCGATGTCATTTTTGAAAAAAAAAATGATCATTTACTCAAGCTCATAATTTGCAAACCGTTTGGAATTTTGATATACTCTCTGGGGCAAAGTTGTAGCTCTTGTCATAAAGAACAAAAATTGTGAACATATAAAATCAAAAAACTTCATCTTCAAGGTCAAAATCGCAAAAAACTTTAAAAAATTCAATTTTTTTTACCTTTTTTCCCCTGTTCAGGTCCATAGGTAGCAAACCGTTCAAAATTCAAGGAAACAATCAACTACAAAAATGAACGTAAGATCTCAATAAACAACTTTCTAGAACATATGAACTTCCTAGATATGATTCTTAACATCGGTTAGGTAGCGCTTAGGTAGCCGGGAAATTTTTCACTTTTGCGGCTACCTAAGAATCATTCCTAGGAAGTTCATATGTTCTAGAAAGTTGTTTATTTTGCGATTTTGACCTTGAAGATGAAGTTTTTTTGATTTTATATGTTCACAATTTTTGTTCTTTATGACAAGAGCTACAATTTTGCCTCAGAGAGTATATCAAAATTCCAAACGGTTTGCAAAATATGAGCTTGAGTAAATGATCATTTTTTTGCAAACATGACATCGAGGCCCCACATCTTTAAGGGCCCATAAAAAAAAACCTGGAGAACTTTGGGCAAAACTGGGAGACAGGGGTCTTTTTTTTGGTCTTTTATAACGTAGTGGTGTCCGTATATGGTTATTTTGCCATAACTTAAAAAATTACACAGTGTGTTATGGTTGATATTGGACTAAGGACCTTAGACTGGTAAACATTGAAATGATATAGAATTGGGTATCTCAGGCTAAAGCAAATACTAACAATAAAATAGCATCGGTATAAATGAAGGAGACTGACACGTCTGTCAATAGACAAGGAGAAATCATTCATACCGAACAAAAATGCTTAAAGATCGAGATACGCAATAAACGAAAAAAAAGGAACACAACAATTATTATTGTGGGTTTTGTGAAGCATATGCAGATAAAACTGAATGAGTTTTCACGTTAGATTCAACATTACAAGTAGTATTAGCAAGAAGCAAGTTTAAAATTTACACCTCTAGCATGGATCGTTTACAAAATATTCATATTTAAAGCCTAAGGGCCAAATTAATAAAAAAATATTTTGGTTTTATAAAAGGTTTATGCAACAAATTTTCATACAAAATTTGTTCAATAAAGCCCTCAGTCTATAGATTTCACTTAACAATATTTATTTCCTTAAACTATTCTGTTTTTTTTTTTTACAAGAATAAAATTTATTATATGAATTTTATTTGAACTATTTTTGAATTAATAAATTAATTATTTAGGTTTAAGTTCTTAATTATAATGAGATAAAGAATAACTAGATACCAGCAAAGCATTTTCTAGACAGCTACGTCCGTCATCAAACTACCGGGTAGATTGATACAAAGAGTACTTATGACGGACGTAGCTGTCTAGAAAATGCATTCTGCTTTGCTGGTATCTAATTATTCTTTATCTCTTTATAATTAAGATCTTAAGCCTAAATAATTAATTTATTAATAAAATTTATTTTTATAACAATAAAATAAAAAGTTTAGTAGCAAGTTATCACTTGAAGCTTCTAAAGTGTAAAATTTGTAACTAATTTAAAAAACCTTACTGCTATTTGAAAGTAAAAATTGTTATTTTATCTCTCCATTTTAGCCACTCTGTTTCAATGAATATTGTTCCATAGAAACTGTTTTATATTCATGTGTGATATATATGTTTATGTAGATGAACATTGAAAACTTTTACTAATTTCTCCTGTTTTTCGTTTTTTGGATTAAAAAAAAAAAGAATTAAATTAACATTCACATACATACTTCCGTTACATTTAAAAAAAAGTAGTAAAATATAAACAAAGTTCAGTAACACCCTCTTCTACACACATGATTCTCTAAGAATATGAAACAAATTTAACTGAGCTGCATAAAAAAAAAAAAAACAAGAAATGTAAATATCAGTTGAATGGTATAATTATGTAAATTTTTGTATTTTTCTCTGTGGAAAAAAATTTTTATTTAATTTTTGTATAAAATATTTATAAATTTAAAACTGTTGGCATTAAGCGATGTGGCAAAAACGAGCTTTAATTGAAGTTACATTTACTCAAACTTATTGGGTTAGTGAAAGTTATTTTTGTAAAAAATATTTAAATTAAATGAAAGTAGAAACTGCAAGCAAAATATGTAGGCCGATAAAAGGGAAAATTTAAAATTATAAAATAGCAATATGTTTTTTATATATTTAAATTAATTAATGTTCCAGTAAATGCATTTACAGTGCATCATAAAATTTAACAAAAACTATTATTAAGTTGATAAATTAAAAAAAAAATCTAAAAACAAGGAAAGTTGTAATAGAAGTAAACACCGTAAACTTTATTTTGAATTAAGTAATTGTTGAATCAAGCAGATTTTCTATACGACATTTACAAATATTTTTCCAAAAATTAAAGTAAGCATCACTAACAAACTGCTGTTGCTTTCCGTGTCTTATTTCAATGTGTTCGATCCAGGTAAGTTTCTTATCCAAATAAATGCACATATATAATATATAACTATATATTTATATAATATATAACTTAACCCTATAACGGTTTTGACTACCTCAGGGCAGCTATCAATTATTTCTTCATAATTCACGTATGGACATTTTTTTAAGTGTAATTTTGTTTTGTGCAGTGACCTTATACCGTTATATATTTGTTTTATTTACCGTTATATATTTGTTTACCGTTATATATTTGTTTGAATACATTCTGATGAGTTTTATACATTTCATAAAAATTTTATTAAAACTAGCCAGTGTAAGTGTAAAAAAAATTATTTGAAAAAAATATTTTTTATATCGAGAGAAAAAAAATATTTACTATTACAGTATTTTCTTGAAAATTTTTTGGTTCATTTATAATATTTTCAATTAAATTTGAAGTGATCTTGAAAAAGGTAATCGTATATGATTTTTTGACAAAAACCTTAAGGAGGCCTCAGGGCACGCTTGACCTTTTCTGCAAACATTTCGAAAATTATATTATTATATATTCTCACATTAGATCAATAAAATGGAAGGGATCAGCGCCTTTTTCAGTAAAAGACTACTAAACTTGGCCATTTTATCAGCAGAGCTACTAGTAGAATTCATGGAGTCAGTGGATACTCTGGAAGAAATTCCAGAGTTCGATAGCGATGATGAGTTTGAAGATAATTTTGCCATTGATTTCATACGTACCGAAAATGCGATAGGCATTCAAACACCAAATGATGCAGAAGTTCAAGGTGGAAATAACTTCAGTCTGGAGACAAAATTCATTACTTTTTCAGATAACGTAAATTCAAATAAAAGAAAAAAATCTCCACCCCCATACATGGAAAACTCAGGTCGACTTGATTATTTGTCTGATGGGGGTTTCACTGGTACAGGTAGTAAAAACACTTTTCTACTAAATAATTAAATTATTTGTTCCTCAATTTTCAGCCTGAGGTGATATAAAAAAGGACTCCAAAGAATTTTCGAATGTTCTATGGCGAAATGTGTCGATGAAACTTTTTACAATTAAAAGACTCAAACGAACAGTTTATATTTTCCTTTACTTAGACTATTCTGAAAGGCGACCGGTTGGTCGTCCATCGCTGAAGCTTAACGATGCACAGGGATCAAGTTCTGGATATGGAAAAAAGCCATCCGACCGAAGATGTGCCTTACGACGGAGTAGATAATTTTCCAATCTGGCTTAATAAAGAGGGCGGCAAGAAAAAATGCAAACTCTGCAAAATAACCCAAACACAATGCATTTGTCAAAAGTGTGATATACATTTATGTTACTCTTACGCTAAGAATTGTTTTCTTCATTACCATAATTAAAAAAAAAATATTATTTGCTTTTATTTTTCACGTGAAGATATTTCTTTTTTATAATAAAATTCACAATACAAAAACAAAAAAAATTTTGTTTTTATGTCCTGAGGCCGTCTTTCGTTTTCTTAATCTAACAACTGCAGAGATAATAATTTTGCAATAAGATCTTCAAATAAGCTATCACAAAGCTGATTATTGTGTGGAAAAAAATTACCCAGTTAAAAGGATCAAAATTTAGCTTTTGACCGTTAGAGGGTTAACTTAAAGCACTGATTTCCGATTCTAAAATCATTAAGGATTCCATCTCTACACCCTACCTTCTTCGAGTGAAGAACATAGTATTGGCTTTGCTAGCATTTATGGTTAGCGCCTGCTCATTGCACCATGCCTCGGTTGTTATGACCGCCTGTCTTACCCATCCTTATATGGTATCGATGAACTTTCCACCAACAACATCATCGTTCCTTATCAACGATGATGTTCCACAAAAGAGGTGACAAAACTCCTACAAGTGGCAAACCCCTGGAATAAGTTTGTGGCCATAAGTGAAGAATCTCGCCAAAGGCTGAATACTGGATTTACACAATGACGGCGAAACCAACATAATAACTTATGCTTCTGTGGTTTGGTGGCCAAAAGCTTCTCAGGTTACAATTAAGCGTAAGTTGGATGGGGTTCAAAGGATTTCTTGTATGAGTATATGTGGCGCATGGCGCACAACTCCAACATAGACAATCGACGCAATGTTGAGATTACTGCCGTGGGACTTATTCATTAGGTCCATGGCTGCAAAGACAGCTTTGTGTATGAAGAACGGTGTAATTTGGCATAGCTTTGGGTCGAACATAGGGCACAAGAGCATGAATATACGGTGAATGAACGTTCTCCTATGGAAGGTAGAGCAGGAACAGGTATAAACTCAGCTGAGCTGAACCTGTGCTGTAGTCTCCGTTTACCAGGCAGAATTGCTTGGGTTGCTGCATGCGTTGGCTCACCTGCTGGAAAGTCGTGTGCATGGAAGAAAGTATCTCACTGGCAACCTAACGGTTATAGAACGTACGAGACAAGTAAACGTATACTCTAATCTGGTGCTGGAATGTGTTTTAGAACTAATCGCACATTGTGGATGAATGTTTAGCACGGGCTTAGAACCATTGACAGAAACTTGTTAAATGTTAAATGTGGATTTCATAGAGAAACTAAGTCTTGGACAATTGCTAACAATAACCAGTGACTCCAAGATGAAAAAGAAGACGGAAAGTTACCAATCGAGAGACTGAAATCAAATAAGGGGGTGCTGTAGCTTAAGTGGTTAGCACGTTGACTACTAAGCAATGGTTACGAGTTCAATACTCAGCCATGGCAACATCAATTTTTCTGATATGTATTAATTTTTCTCTATAATAATGCATATCACAGCGCCCTCCTTCGCCGGTATTACCACATATCACAAAATCGTCGGCGAAGTAAAATAATTTGAAATTGGCTCTTCTAGTTTCAAACTAATTTGCCTAAATAACACCAGAGGCGCTGCAATACTGTTCTAAAAATAATCATAACACCCCCGGGGGTTCCAATTGTCACTGCAGGAATGGCAAATGCTTTGACGCGGTTCACTCGGGGAAAATAAGGGCACCAGACGCTAGAGTTCCTAGAGCCTAAATCTGGAAGAAAAGGTCTGTGTGTGAAAACATACGGGTTCTCTTCGAGACCCAACCAGTGCCCAAAGGACTGGTAACACGGGAATCGGTGGCCCCTTCGGGGGTACACGTGGTGGTTGTGGTTTAAGATCGATTTATGTAGGTAAGGTGCAAGGTCGATCAAGTGTGCTGTTGCACTCTCAACAGACGGAGTTTGGATAGTCTCCAAACCCCTAAGCAAGAGGTTATAATGTGAATCTAGGCTTGCCTTGGAAAGGCTTGCCATATTATATAAATTGCTATTCATTGTGACTGTATCACACACAAAAAGCGATTGGTGGCAATCGTAAAGTGTTGTTATACTACACAATGGGGGCGCTAGTCTACGCCTAAGTTTCACTCGGTGGTAAGACCACCGTGAGGTTAGGCCGAGTAGGCAGGTACTTACGTTAATCTTGTTCCACAAATAATCATAACGTGCAATTGCAGTGTTGCCAGAAACTTCACTATCACACCAATCATCTGTCTTATCTACTTCTATCCCTTTCCGAAGGAAGTAACACAGTTAATATAGGCATTAATTGCCTGAATGTTACTTCTCTTAAAAAAAAAAATAGTCAAGAGTAAAGGCTACCACCGGCTTGTGACTAAATGAAAGTAAGGCGGCCGTAAATTACAAGACGGTGGCTTATAATCATTGAGGACGAAAGGGTGTCAATGAGTGCCTCGATATACTGATAGGTAGCGAGCTAGTCTATCAGTCTGGATTTTGTGGATTCGATTCCTGCCAAAGACTTTGGTTGTTTCTGCAGACAAATAAAAAGCTTGGCAGGTTGTGTTGTCTTTAAAAAAAAGAAACACATTATGGAAGTGGTCTGCTGAGATATTCCTCCTACATTAATAATTCATGGTGATCACTACCAAAACGATTTTTTTTTCTAAAAACTAGTATGCAGTCTTTCTGAATTTCCATTTGCCATATAATATATATATTTCAAAAAATTTACCTGAAATTCAGGTTTAAAAATTCTCGGATCCAAAACTAATTACACCAAATTTTTGAATTTTATGTCTATTACAGAAATGTTACAACAACACAAATGTCCATTCAACGAAATTTACTGAGGATATTGAATCTTATTAAGTACTACACACAACAATATTTTGTTCGATTTTGCTTTAAAACTTATCCTCACCAAATTCTAAGTCTTTTACGTATTTACTTCATATAAAGGTACCCATTCCTGGATAAAATTCTAAAATTTATATAAAATTCTAAAAATTATTGTAAATTCTTTTAAAAGGTGTTTAAAATAATTTTAATACCAATGTTATTCCACAAATCAAAAATATTTTCTCATTATTTGGAAACATCCATATCCGGTTTTTAAAAATAAAAGATGACTTAAATTATAATAAAATAAAATATAATACCTTTAAATCGGCGTACTTTCACTGCTTTTTCGCCAATTTATCTTGTAAATAAGATTTTTTTTATTATAATAAATATATATTTCTTATATTGCAATCATTATACTAAGGTACCTCCTCACAAAATTTTGTTAAAATCCACCCAGTACCTTTTATATGATGCGAAAACAGACAGAAACACAGGAAATTAGTTACTGTTTTATTATATGTATAGATTTACGGAAATTCTCAAATAGCTGCATGATATTTAATAGACCACATTATTAGTTTAGAAAAATAGTTGAAGAAAGATGACAATAAAGGCAAATGAACAAAACGTTCACACTGCATATACATAAATAATTTTTGCAAAAAAAAACCGACTTCAAAACAGATAGAAGGGCACCAATTATAAACTAAAAATGTAAGAAGTAATCTGTAAGAATTAGATTTAAACCAAATAATAGATGCGCCAAAATCAGCGGAAAAAAGTAAAGACTATGTGAATGTCAAGCATCTACCTATTACTGTTAAAAATTTAAGCTATTAATTTAAGCTATTAACGGTTACAAAGATAGGGTCACATAGATCAAATAACATCACCTATTCGGACACCCTTTAATTTACAATTTTAAATTAAAGACCTGTTGTTATAGAGGACTTGGCCACAAAGATTCTTTGTAAATTTCAACTATCTGTATATAACGGTTAAAAAGTTTAACCATATATATCAAATTACATGAACTATTGGGACACCCTTTACATTATAATTCAAAATATTTATACTTGTTATCATACCAGAGAAAGTAGTAGTATTCTGTAGAAAGTATTCTGCCTAATTTTCAAGTGTTTGTGTTTAACGGTTCAAAAGATAGGACCATATAGATCAAATTACATAATTTATGGGGACACCCTTTAGTTTCTAAATTTAAATTGTATACTTGCTATAGTGGACTTTGCAATACAGGTTCCTTGTAAATTTAAGCTGTCTGTCTATAACAGTTCAAAAGTTTGGCCACATACATAGGATTACATTAACTATTGGGACACCCTTTAATTTCCAAATTCAAATTTTATACTTTTTGTTATAGCGGACTTCGCAATACAGGTTCTTTGTAAATTTCAGCGGTCTGTGTGCAACTGTTCAAAAATATGGCCACATATATCAAATTAAATGAACTATTGGAGCACCCTTTAATTAAAAATTTCGAATATTTATACTTTTTATTATAACAGTCATAGTAATCGACATTCTGCCAAATTTTCAAATTTTTGTCTATAATTTTCATGGTTCAAAATGGTTCAAAAGATAGGCCCAAATAGGTTAAATTACGTCACCTATGGGGACACCCTTTAAATTTTAAATTATTTTTTTTATTAATTTCTGCTGTTGGGAGCTATAGCGACACGCAATTTTTTAAAATTTTAATTTAGTGCCCTTTACGCTTTTTAATACTGGTAAAAAACACGTATGTTGTATAGGGACACCATTTAATTTTTAATATAATGAACTGATTTTAAAATGGCACCAACCCGAAAGCATAACCTTTCAAGTAAAGAAAAAAATATTAAAATCGGTTCAGAAATGGTTCTGCGGTTACATACATAAAAAAGCAACATTCAGACTAATAGATAACCTCCTTCTTTTTTGAAGTCGGTTAATAAATGCTACCTCAACTTTCAGAAGTCAAATACGTTGGTATATATCTTGTTGGTCCCATATTTGGATGAGTAGCATAGAAGAAAATTTAACACAAATGAAGTTAAAGCAATCCAACTAAACTGGATTATTGGCAGAAACTCTACCCTAAGCTTAGATTGCAAACTTCTACTATACAAGTAGATCCTCAAATCAATAAGCTGTTATAGAATTCAGTTATGGGGAACTGCCTCAGTATCCAACTTAGAAAATTTTCAAAGGTGGCAAAATAAGTTTCTTAAAATAATCAGTTGCTCTATGATAATATTTTTTTACCCACGATTTTTATTTTAACTTAAACATTACTGTAAGTTTAAAGTTCTTTTTGCTTAAAATATTATGTTATAAAAAAATTTTAACAAAATGTCTTAACAAAGATTTAGGTTTTTGCTAACAAGAATTCCCAAGTTAACGGAAATTAATATTTTTTGTCATAAAATACCTGTTACTCAAAAACTTTCACTAACAAAAATTTTTTTAATTCTTTCAAAGGTAAAGAAAACTCATCTCCTTTTAATCGATTAAACTGCTCCTTTTAACACTTATCTTTTTATTATCGCCTTGTATAGATTTTAATAACAAATACCTTTTTGTTTTCGAACAAAAAGAACACTTGAGAACAATATCATACAATAAAAAGATTCACACCTGCTTTTGTAGGTTAATATTGTGTAAACTTTTCCAAATAAAGTCGCTTTTACCAGCCCTTTCTAAATTCTGCGTATTATTATTGACAGTTTCTTGTTAATTTAATTAAAAAGTTAAAAGGCAAAGCAAAAAGGCTTTTTCATAAGTATGTGTGTGTGTATTTTCAAACTGATTTTTATCTGCTATTGTCTGTTTTTACAAGAGGTGAAGAGGTCAATGTTTTATTTGTCTATGATTTTATTGCAAACAAAAGCATTTGTTCCACTCTAGAGGGAAAGCCAGATTACTCGGAAAGGATTATTTGAATAAAAATCCATATTTTAATGCTGGTTTAGCTATTTATTTTGATTATAAACTTAATTATAAATACTTTTTGTAACATATTACTAAGGATTTTCTTTTAATCGATTTTTTATATATTGTTAGGAAAGAAGAATTTATTCATTATAGGCTCTGAACCACAATACTCTCGAAAAACAACAACAACATTAATGGGTTGTTTTCTTACAATGATGAAAGAAAGAAACAAACAATAAAGAGTAACGCCTTAAACAAATATTCGCATACACACACACATTAAATAAATACCCCTCAGTTAAATACACAGCCACATACATAAATACATGCATAAACAAATAAACAGCCACACATACAGGTATAAAGAAATAAATAGCCACACATACAGGTATAAAGAAATACAAAAACCACACAAACAGAAAACAAGAGCAATAACAATCGAACCTGCCAGATATGTCTGGAATAGAACATTCTGGTGCTTTTTAATCATCTATATAAGCGAATCGTGTTGGCGAGTAGTATGGCAGTATTAATTTAAAAGTCAAAGAGTTAAGTTGTCGAATTCTAAGAGTGTTTAACAGTTTGCTGTATTTTTTTAACAGTGGTATTAATAAATAAAGTGACTTACAGTAAAAGTAATAACAGTGTGTAATTATTTTGCAATTAAAAGAACCCAACGTAGAGTGAAAACGTAACAATATTTATTTTCAGTTTTTTTCCATCACGTCGAGATTTTTTAAGATGCGTGACAAATATTAGCCCCTTAAGCATTCAGATTAGTATATACCATCGTAACTAGAGAACGGTTCATCAGACTTAGACAAATGGACACTGATTCGATCAACAAGTTTTAAGGGACCTACTCTAGTTGAAATAATTTTTAATTTAAAAAAAAAATTGTTTTTTGTAAGACAGGTTTGGTCGGTATGCAACATTTTATTTTATTTAAAAAATATTTCTAGTTTATTGCTTAAGCAAATGAACGCTGGCAAACATAAAACAGATTAAACCATGGTTGTAGTATGGTCACAAGAACCACTTTACCTTCCATGTAACAATGATGATAATGGTGGTGATGAACAAATTTTAGTTGTATTTACACACGACAAACAACTTCAGGTTGAATTGTTCTACAGTTATTAGGGTCAAAAAGTGAAATATGGTTGTTTGTAGTTAGACTATTTTAATATTACTTTAGAGTATAATATATTAGTGCAAAACAAAATATGTTAAGTATATTTGTAAGTAACCAAAAAATTACTAAAACCAAGCAAATAAACTTTGATTTAGTTCGTGTTCTTTTCAATAATAACAAAATGTTTTTTAACTATTTTTTTGTGAATCTATATAACTATTTAATTATTATTTTTAATATAAAGTAATTATTGTGTTTTTCTTTTTGTTTATGAAATCGTATTGTCTTTTGTAAGAAATCGTTAATAAAGGCCATGATTCACTATCACACTCAGTCCTACGATTTGTCAAAATTTGCATGTGTACTCAAAAATTATGTAGTGTGGAATAAAAGTGTATGTGTGTGACAGATATTTGACAGATCTGTACGATTTTATAACCTTTTGAAAAAATTCTTAAAATAGTATTTTTACATGCGATCAGAGTGGCAAAATCTTATTTTATATGATAGTGTGGCAGCTAGATCGCTATTTTGAAATGAATTTTTGAGTAGGACAGAATTCTGTCAGATTTTATTGTAATTGAATCGTACGATTGTGTAGGATAGTGAATTCTGACCTTAATAAATTTTTATTTTATTGTGATTGAATCATACGATTATGTAGGATAGTGAATTCTGGCCTTAAATAATTTTTTATTTTGTTTCGCTACTTCCATCCTCAAAAAATACAATAAACACTTGTAAGAAACTATGGCCAATCTTGAACTCACGCTATTTTTGTATGTTTGTTTGTCGGAAAGCTATAACTGCCTATACCAGAGAACCGATTTTTCTGAAATATTATTTGTTTGTTTGTTATCAGATATACGGTTGGTAATATAGAGTACTTATTTTAATATAGAGTACTTATTTTTTTACTTATTTTTTTAATACATGGGCGTGGCACCTTCCATACAAAGTAAATATTTATCATCGTGTAGCTTGGTAATAGTAATAGGTAGAGCCTTGAAATTTTACACCCGTAACCTCTATATTAACGTACATTGTTTAGAGAAAGATAGACTGGATTGAAATAGTAGGCGTGGTACCTCCTATACAAAGTGAAAAATTATTATCGTGTACCTGTAGAACTACAATAGATAGCGTCTTGAAGCTTTGCACAAGTAACCCTCAGAGTAATGTGCATTGTCTAGATTGGATTATGATAGTGGGAGTGGTATCTCCAATAAAAAGAAATAAATTATTATCGTGTTAATACGTATAGTCTAGCAAAAAAAAATTTGAATGAAAACAGCAGGCGTCGTACCTGCATATAAACTAAAACGTTTTCAATGATTATTGTAGTTTTTGACATTTTTAATATGATTTTTTTTTTAAAGCACAATGTCTTTTTTATAAAAATTTCTAATATTGGTGTAGGGAAATATCGAAAATGAAAATTTTTATTAATAATTCTTGCAAAAAAAACCGACTACAAAACAAATATATGTACATCAATTCTAAACTAAACATTTAAAAGGAAATAATCTGTAAGAACTAGTACTCAAATTAAATACTTTTATATTTGTTGCTCTAACGGACATAGTAATATACGTTCTGTACATTCAAATGTCTATCCATAACGGTTAAGCAGATAAAGCCATATACAACAAATTATGTCAGATATGAGGACACCCTTTATTTTTTTACACTTATTATTACTGACACAGTAATAAAAAGTAACGGTTCCAAAGATGTGGTCATATAGGTTAAACAATATCACCAAGGGGACACCCTTTAATGTACAATTTTAAATTAAGCACTTATTTTAAAGGACAGATTCTTTGTAAATTTCAAATGTCTGTTTAAAACGGTTCAAAAGTTTGACCATATGCATCAATTTACATCAACTATTGAGACACCCTTTATAATTTTAAATATTTATAAATGTTATTATACGGGACATAGTAGTAGAGATTCTGTCTAATTTTCAAGTGTTTGTCTATAACGGTTCAAAAGATAGGGCTTGATAGGTAAAATTACATCAATTATGTGGACACCCTTTAGTTTCCAAATTTAAATTATATACTTGATGTATAACGGACTTAGAATTACAGGTTCTTTGTAAATTTCAACCGTCTCTCTGTTACTTTTCAAAAGTTTTGCAATATACATGAAGTTACATCAACTATTGGGACACCCTTTAACTTCTAATTATAAATATTTAATTTCTGATTATAAATATTGGACATTCTGTCCAATTTTCAAGTAATTGTCCACAATGATTCAAATGATTCATATATTTTAATTGACCTCACATATGTGGACACCCTTTAATTTTTAAGTGTATTTTTTTTGTTATTAATTTCTGTTATTGGCAGCTATAGTGATATGCAGTTTTTTAACATTTTAAAGGGGTGCCCTTTACGGTTCATAATACACGTAAAAAACACGTATGTTGTTTGGTGACAAACTTTAATTTTCAAAATTCTGAACTTCTTTTAAAATGGGACCAATCTGTAAGCATTTCCTTTCTAATAAAGAAAAATATTTTATTTTATATAGTTTATTTGACCTTTTTGTTAATATTAATTTAACTATTTTATTTAAGCTTTAGGTCTTTAAATAATTTTAATTTTTATTTTTTCGATATTTCGCTACTCCTTTGTGTAGCATCATCAGGAAAAATTAACAAATTAACGTTATGAAAAATTACAATTAAAAAAGTATTGAAAAAATTTTCTTCAAAGTAACATATTTCAAAAAAATTTTTGTCATAAACTTATTAAAAAGTTTTTAAACAAGTACAATCAATAATTAAATTATTTCTTATTTACTAAATGTCTGTAAATTTGAGCTACATTATCTGTGTCTGCCTTAAAATTAATTTTCTGTGTGTTTGGTGTATTAATAATGTGTAACATTTCTAATATGTAACGACGTTTATAATTGTTTTCTGAATTTAAAATCGTTTTTGAAATGACTGAGTTCTGCGGACAAAAATATTAAAAAAAGATGCAAAATTCAGACGAATTGATAACCTCCTTCTTTTTTTGAAGTCGTTTAAAAAGACCTTGTGCCTGTAAACAAATATAATCGTAAAACCTTTTGCGATGTTAGAATAGCGTGCGTTTTCAAGTTAAAGGTTGGTCTTACTTTCCTTCCAAGTGTTTATTGTATTTTTTGTGGGTGTGTGGGTGTATCGAAGCGCACCGGGGATAGCTAGTATGTTTGTATATAAAAAATAATTTGGTTATTTTAACAATGTGGTTATCAGGTTAGAAAAAGATATGGTACTTAAATAAAAATATATTATTATAATTCGTAAAAATATAGTTTGACTATATTTATTCCCATGAAAAAATTCCCAAAAATTCTATAGTGAATGATTTCTATCGTAAAATACAAGTAAATTGTTATTGGAATCACTCACGATACACAAATTTGGGAGTTTTTTCATGGGAACAATTATTCGCGATAGGGGTTAATATGTTGCCTTTATTGTTACCCCAACCATATTTTTTTGCATGTGTAAAATTAATACTGTTGTCATATCGTTCAGTGATTACCGTCGTTGCTAGCTGTTAGATTAACACGGTTGGCGTGCGCTTTCGATGTCAGAACATCATTGTCAAGCCACTGAAGAGTTAAACTTAGGTGTTTTTAGTATAAGTATTGGTAAGTACAGGTAATTTTTTTCTTTAGGTTCATGTTCACTTAAAAGGTTTTATGTGCGTAGATTGCTCGCTAGCTGTCATATTTATAAATTTTAAATGGTCGTCCTTTATTATTAGATAAACAGCTGCGTCCCTCTGTGTAAAAATTTTGTCTGAGATTTCCATGTTTTTGAGCATATCTAGCCTTTGTCCTTTTTAAGTACGGTGAAGTATTGTCATCTATTACCCTTGGTGTGTTTCTCTAGTAAAAAAAGTTAGACAATCTATATATTTCTGGTTCTGTTTAAAAATATGTCGCCGTGTTGTATTGACTGCCTTTTTGTCTTTTTCCCCTCTGCTGTTTGTAACGTATTGCCTAAGTAGTTTTTCGATAGTGATGCATTTGTAGCCGCTGTTTTCAGCTATAGTGAAAAATAATGTCAAGTTATTCGTTGTATTTATCTGGATGGTTTGAGCTAATGTGAATGGTAGCGTTCGTTGCAGTTGATTTCCTCTAAATATCAAAGATTAAAGAGTTGTGTGTTGTTGCAATGCAAGTTAGGTTATGTTCCTTTTCCACTGTGTATATAATGTTGTTATGTGCTTATATTGTTATTTTTGTTATTTTTTGTTATTTAAGCCTGCTCGATATTTTCCTGTTTAAAATTGTATTTAATGTCGTCTACCTATCTATAATAAGGAGATATTTTATTGTCGTCGTTGTTGTTGTATATGTAGTTTTTCAAAATATTACGCAAAACCTCCGTGAAGAGCGGAAGTCGGATTTCTCATGCCGAGATCGTCAGGTAGTTAAAAAAATTTGTTATTAAATCCAAAGTAGTTCTATTTTAGTATAGTCTTTGCAATGTCCCTTACTTCGTTCATGTGTTAATTATAGTTATTTCGGTATATAGGTCCTTAGTGTCAAAGGAAACAAGTCCCGTGCTTTGATTTGTTTACAAGGCGATTAATTCAATGTAGTATAGTCGTTTTAAGAGCGTATTTTGTTCATAACAATAGGAAAACAGATTTTATAATAGCTTCATGATGATATTCTTTCAATCACTTCAAATAATAATTATGATTTTAATCTAAATACATACAATTTTTTTTTGTTGCAAACTCTGCCAAATAACTTAAACAATTTATGCTTTAAATTCACCATTTGTTTTAAATACAACTTTTTAAGGTTTTAATTTAAAAAAGTGCTGTAGTAGTCGTGTAGTAGCCGTGGCAAAATCAATTTTTCTGATATGTATTAATTCTCTTTAATAATTCATATCACAGCGCCCTCCTTCGCCGGTATTACCACTTAGCACTAAAGAGCCGGTGAAGTAAAATGATTATAAATAAGCTATGCTAGCTTCAAACTAGACCGCCTAAATAACACCAGAGGCGCTAATACTGTTCTAAAAATAATCAAAACGTGCAATTGTAGTATTTCTAATACGTGAAGACTTATTATAATACTAAACATCTGTCTTATCCACTCCTATCCCTTTCCAAAGGAAGTAACACAGTTAATATAGGCATTAATTGCCTGAATGTTATTTCTCTTTCAAAAAAAAAAAAAATAAAATAAAATAAACTTAAAAATAAATTTCAAACAAATTAGTTTTTTTTCTTTTGCATAAAATACACATTTATTAAATTCTTTTATCATAGTCTAAACCATAATTTACATATGCTGCATTATGATTATTCCTACTTTATAATTATAATGACAAATTCTTTATTGCTTTATCTTTAAATTTTTCTACTATTTTCTTGCTTTAGTTTAACTTAAAGGTTGAGGCAATCAGTTTTTAACCACTCATAAATTTTATGCTGTTAACTGTAATTTATGTTCGGCAAAGAAAAAAGAAAACTAATTGCAAACGTCAGTAAGAAAAGTTTCTTACTTGCGGCTACGTAAAATACGTTAAAGATACTTACTCAAGTATATTTATACCGAAAGAAACTTTGCCATTTGAAGTTGAGAACAAAGCTTTTTGTAACTACGGCTACTGCCATTACCACTAGCTCTTAATACTACGTTTACTAATTGGCAAATGCTTTTTCACCCATAACTAAAAGTGTTGTTCATGGAATGAAACATTTGAAATAAATATTATTTTGTTTTTCAAAGTTTTTGGTTTTACTTTTGGCAAATTTAGCAAATTTGGCATTTAAGTTTTCGTTTTAAGACTAATCCTTGAGAGCTTGTTAAGGAATTTGAAAGGAATTCCTTAAATTTAAATTATATGTAAATCTTAATTAACGAATACTATAAATAAATTATTAATATAATAATTTAATTCTATCAAATGTGCAATAATTCGAAATTCATACGCTCCGGGGTGCAATAATTTATTTCATTTTAAACAATATTATCGCTCATACGCAGGAGTGGTCCACATTATGCTTTTAATGCATTTAACAATATTCATCCATTTTAATTCTATACTTATGCACATATCTCTTTTTTGTTGTCATATATTCTATTGTTTACATTATTCTTTTATATATTATTTTATATTATTCTTGGTTTTGTTGTGTTGCATTGTTTTGTTGGTTAAATTTATGTGAATTTTAAGTGTCTCCCTTGAAGCTACAATTTCTTGAACTTGGCATTCTTATTTTCAAATATTGAAAAAAAAAAAAATAATATTCTTATTGCAAATGTTGATTTCAATGCCAACAAAATTCTTATTATTTTTGAAATTTATGAAGGAAATAATAAACATTTATTTATTATATTCATATGTAACGAAGCATAAAATATAATAGTTTTAAGGCAATTTGTGAGACATTTTTTTTCTCATAAAAAAATGTGATTGAAATATTTTAAAGCTTTATAAATACAAAGAATCACGGCAAAATAAAAATTTATCACTTATAAAATTATAATTAATAAAAAGCGACTTTGGTACTAATTAGAATTAACTTAAATGTTTCTTGTATGCAAAAAAGTCTTGGTGTCAATCTACATAACGAGGATGATCTCTGAACTAACTTACAAATGAATAGCAAAACTAATGTTCCAATCCAATGTAGTGAGACTAACTAGCGTACCGATTTACCTAAAAATATTGTATTAGGGGCTTACTTACTGCAAATTTGGCAGTAACTTTTATTTTTGTCAGCCGGGAATTTTAAATCCCATTTACAGTAATCTACAATAATTTTCGAATTTTATATAAATTTGATAATATTATATAAATCCTATGTCTCTGAGTAATTACCCAGGGAAGGGTATCTTAATATAGAGTAAATACATAAGCCATATCTGAAGCACTATAATAGTAAGAGTCTTAAAGTGGATTACTTTCAGAGCAAAATAAGAACGATGACGAAGTGGCGGGCACTTTCCTGACTATAAAAGGTGCATTTGCTAAACAAAAGTATGGGAAAACCTAGAAAAAAAACTATATATTTCAGAGGTAAGATTAGTTCTTCTAAGGGTAATTTTTTTCTTCTTTTTCAGATTTTCCTTATTTTATAACATTAATAGCCTATGACCACAGGATATTTTTCTGCTAGGTTTAATTAATCCAGGGGCACTGAATAAATTTTTCAGAGCAAATATAAACTAAAAAAATAATCATGTCCGGCTGGATTGATACATATCGACCTCGAGTTTAAATAGAGACTGCTGCTCTTATTGTGATAAAATCAAGCAGGGCGGTGAGAATCGTACTGGGATAACTGAAAAAGCTCCAAAAGGTGTGCCGCTATTAATCTAAAGAAACTCCAGTGTTTGTAGGCTGAAAAAGATGAACAAAAATACGTTAAAGAAGATGACGGGTTAATATATCACTACGGAAGCCATAACCTCGGCATGAAGTCCAAAGACATATAATCAAAATACCGTAAGCTGGATAACTATATTAGTGACAGGTCATGTAAGCTTCCGTATGGCAAAGTTGAAAATCGGAAAAGACGATACTTGTAAACTGTGTCGGGAAGAGGCTGAAGCGCCAGCCTAGCTGGTAATTCGACCACTAACTTATATAATGAATGCTGTGGGGATTAATGTTAGAAATTACTAGAGACTTTGATGAGAAAGAAGATTGACATTCAGGGTGCTGTAGCTTAAGTGGTTAGCACGTTGACTACTAAGCAATGGTCACGAGTTCAATACTCAGCCATGGCAACATCAATTTTTCTGATATGTTTTATTTTTCTTTATAATAATGCATATCACAGCGCCCTCCTTTGCCGGTATTACCACATAGCACTAAATATCCGGCGAAGTAAAATAATTATAAATTGGCTATGCTAGCTTCCAATTAATTGGCCTAAATAACACCAGAGGCGCTTGCAACATTGTACTAAAAATATTCATAACGTGCATTTGCAGTGTTGCCAGAATCGAAGCTTTACTATCACACTAACCATCTGTCTTATCTACTACTATCCCTTTCCAAAAGAAGTAACACAGTTAATATAGGCATTAAATATAGTGCTGGCAAAGTATTGAGTAGTGGGTACCGAGTACTCAATACTCGATCATTTTTTTGGGTAGTTAATCGATACATTTACGGTAGTATTTTTAGAAATAAATTTATAAAAATATTTGCCAACAACGACGACAAATTCTCTCTGCTAGTATATAAACGGAAGGAAAGTGATGAGTTGTATCGAGTAATTGAAAGAAGTAGAATTTGCCAGCACTATTTAAATGCCTGAGTGGTACTTCTCTTTAAAAAAAAAAAAAAAAATTATGAGAGTAAAAGGCTTGTGACAGCATTAAGAACTGAGGTGGTCTAAAAAGGACCTGTAAAGTTAGCGGTATGATACATATGTTAATATAAAAAGCCTCTCGCAGTTATGCAAAAAACCAAACCTTATAAAGTCCACATGAAACTTTTTATATTTTTATGTCTCTAAAAATCATTTTAGAATCCTCTAAAATGGCAAAGAATGTCTTTAATGAAATTGGAGGATAACAAATTTTAATATTTTGTCAAGTAAAATTAGCTGTGCCTCGCATTTCGTCAGCGTTCTTAAAATATTTTGTTCGATTTGCTTTAAAAGCATTCCACACCAGAGACTCTTACTTTTTTAGTGCTTCAGTTATGGTTTGTGTATTTACTTTATATAAAGGGTCTCAACCCTACTAAAATATGCCACCCTAAAGTACGCATATCGGTAAATTTGCCTAATTTCACTGCTTTTTCTTACCGTTCTCTTGGAAATAAGTACTTTTGAGGAAAAAAAGTAACCCATATTGGAGTCAGGATAATAAGGTACCTCCTTACAAAGTATTGTTAACATCTATTCAGTAGTTTTTACGTGATGCGAACACAGACAGACAGGAAATAAGTTACTGTTTTATTATATGTAAATGTATATATGTATGTACATATGCTAAGGTTTACAATGTCCATTTTACTGACAATTATTTTACACAAATTATCTGTGTTAGCGAACGTGATTAGCTGTGCAGTTAAATTGTCTTAAAAGTCAACGAAGTTTTAATTACAATGGTTGTAAAGAAGAAATAAAATTCTTCGGTTTGCTTCGTTATCTACAATTCTATTTGTTTTATAAATATAGGCACCACATCAAAATTATTATGCGAATGTTGTGTAATTTTATACCATTTTAACGATGTCACGTACATTCGTTAACTAATTCTAACTACAGCTAAATGTTAGACTTACATCCTCTCATTTTAAGCCATAGTGATGCCAAAGCCACAGCTGCACTTACATATGTATGTACGTAGCCACCTAAAGACTTGAATTCCTCGAATTATGCTTTGCTTTAAGCATAATGTAATCAACAGTAAAAGCAGACGGAAGTTGTGTAAAGAGAGCTCCTTTAACGAAAGTAATTGTGGTGGTAAAGTTTTAGTTGGTGCCAAGAATAGTTAAGGTGAGGATACTGCTATGGTATGAGCAGTTAATAAGCTTTTTTATGAAGCAGAAATCTAAAAAAGACTACCTTTTATTACTTGTATGTTGACAATCACGTCTCTTGAAATAGTTCGTTTTTGTTGGTGGGTTGTGGGTGCTGTTACTGCTGCTTTACCTAGAAGGGACCTAAAAGTAGTAAAAACAATTTCTGGTTCGTTAAACGACAGTAATTAAACTGTAAAACCATCCACAAGCATGTGTACATCAGTAACTACAGACATTTATACCTTAATCCTGGCTACTACGTTTCGACATATGTATGTACCTTTCGGTGTTTGTGTGTATATGTACACTTAAAACATTAATTTATGCAGTACTATTAAAATCTAAAACAAAACTTACAACACCATGTTGAGAAAGAAATTCGGAAAAAACTGGAGCACAAGAAGTGAAAAATTCCAAATTGGCAACGAATAGTAACTTGTTTAAGTATTTTTGAATAGACTTAAAAACACAAAAAAAAATTCTAGTAAAATAACCACATTAGGGTATCGATCCCTGTACTGAAAGTAAAATACATAAAGAATTTTAGGTAAGAAAATTCCAAGTAAAATTAAGTTTTTCTATTACGCTGACCTTCACTACAAACACAAATTCATCTGATCTGAGGTATGATTACACTCTGGCTCACTCATACTTTTGAATAAATAAAGGTTTGAATGGCACGCAAGCAGTAGTTTGCTGGCTAAAGAACCAAAAAGTAAGAAAAAAAACTAAATAATAAAAATATTTTTTTTATTGTTTTACTTCTTTTAATCTGCCTAAATGTAGGCAATAAAAGCCATTATATATTTCCTTTAAACTTCTAACAGTTTGTTAGATTTTTTATACAAATAATTTCCTTTCTAGGAGTTTAAATTATTGTTGTCGTTTTTGTTTATAGTTCTCGTCATCATTGTTGTTTGTTGCTGTGACAAAGAGCAAACTAGCGGGCGGTTATGTTTTACTATTGTCATCGTCCAGTGGGTCAACTCATTAATTAAACATGATAATCAAATGCCATAAATCAGTAGGAAATAATTTAACTACAACTAAAAGAACACCTCAAGGGGGTACACGAAAACGCCTCAAGCTAGACAGCAATTTAATTAGTGAACAAAACATATAATAAAATGAAAATGAATGAATGAATGTGCGTTTATGTTTAATAAAATGACCAATAATGAAGTGCTTATAGGCATTTTAAAATGCTGTATGTAATGTAACAATGGATATAAATGGAATGAGGTTGTTTATAAAATTTTTATTATTTATTTTTATTATTCTAAATTATTCTAAAAACCTATGTATGCCCATTATTGTAAAAATATGCCAAAGTAGTTGTTCGGAATTGAAAAAGCACTTTTAAAATCGAATGAAACAGCAGGGAATCGACAATGCGATATTTAAACTGAAGGACTCGTAAACTTGTTCACTTTATTTTTAATTTATTTTTGGGATAGGTTAGGTTAGATTATAGATACGCACGAAAAAGTGTTTATTCGAAGACAATTAAGGCCCATTGTGATGCCTCTAAACGACATGGAGCTTCTCACAAAACCTGTCAGGTAGTGTCACGACGCTGACCATATTCGCCGTCCATTTTTTAATTTTTTGAAACGCCCCCTTACCCCGTACGGCGCACAGTGGGATTTGTTCATACAATGTTTGGCCAAAAATATAAGGAGTGCCCGTAGAATGTTGAAATTTTGCTCTGTGCCTTTGGTTAGCTCAATTAAGAAAAATATAAAGTTTCATCAAAATTGGCCACGCCCACTACCCACCGCCTGTAGAACCCAAAATTTATTTTTGGCCCAAAGTTTTTGAAATTTAGCACAGAGCCTTTCATTATCTCAATTAAAAATAAAATAAAGTTTCATCACCACTACCCACCGCCCATATAACCCATATTATATTTTTTCCTACAACTTTTTGTTTCTTTAACAAAACTAATTATTTTATAAATAAATTTCAAAACATACATACAAATACAGACTTTTATTCATCATCTATCATTTCATCAAGTTCCAGAACTTGTTAACGGGGTTGAAATCTAATGCCTCTTATAAAAGGATATGAGTATACTAGAAGTCGATGAAAAAAATCTGTATTTGTTGCAACTCTATCAAACTTTCTGGAGAACCTTAATCTATAATAATCTTCATTTCTGGCTTCTTCAGAAAGCATGCCAATAGGAAGTATTGCCGCATCCGTGTATCAGTATTTTGTGTACTGTTACTGGGATATAATACCAACTATATTTTTCAACAAAAAGTTTTGCTGTATCTTGAGCAAAATTCTTGAACTTCAAGGAATTAACTTTTTTGCCACAAGTTATTATTTGTAGTATAATGCGAAATCGATTAATTAGTTGCTCCACTACACCAGTCACATCGCCATCAAGTGCGGGGTTAGAAAAGAAACGCCTGGACGTACTTCCATTGTTAGTAGACCCAGTTCGTTGTTGAACTGCATCCACTCGTATACCCATCTGTTCCTTTAAGGCCTTCTGAATTCGAAGTTTATTTTCCAGTTTTAAACTTTTGTGTTCGTCCTTGAGCGCTGGCCATATTTCAAATGGTTTGTTGTAGGCAATGTGAATTATGCACTCCATAAATTTTATGAGAGCATCTAAGGACGAAACGCCCATTTTGGTGCTTCACCATCAATAGCTTTGCTCGAAACTAATTTAAGATTACTTACTTACTTACTTACTTAGGTGGCTATTACAGAACATTTGTTCCTGTAGCCGAACGTAAAATAGATTTCCAAGCGCCTCGATCTTCTGGGCTTATTCTCCAGTTTCTGATACCAAGTTTCTTTCCATCGAAGTTTCGGTCTTCCCCTTCTGCGTGAACCGTCACCAGGTTCGTATTCAAATGACTTTCTAGCTGGAGCATCTTCATCCATTCTCACAACATGACCTAGCCAACGCAATCGTTGTAATTTGATACGTTTGACTATGTCTATGTCGGCATACAGCTCATGGTTCATACGACACCGATATTCTCCACCAACGCAGATTGGTCCATAGATTTTTCGAAGAATTTTTCTCTCAAACACTCCAAGCACAGCATCATCTGCTTGCGCAAGTACCCATGCTTCGGAACCATATAATAGCACGGGTAGTATCAGTGTCTTGTAGAGAGTGATTTTTGTCTGTCGAGAGGTGGCCTTGTTTTTAAACTACTTACCTAGTCCAAAGTAGCATCTATTGGCCAGTATTATTCTTCTCTTTATCTCAAAACTGATGTTGTTTGTTTTGTTGATGGCGGTACCGAGGTAGATAAAATCGCTGACTACCTCAAAGTTGTAGTTTTCAACTTCCACTGTCTGCCCGAGTCTACTGGACGTCTTGTGAGTTGATACCATCAACTTGGTTTTATCGCCGTTTACTGCCAGACCCACTTTGGCAGATTCTTTTTCAATTTTTTCATTCAATTTAAGATTATTCATTGCAATTAGTGAGTTCGCAACTCAGTTCACTATATAAAACAGAAAATGAACTCATTTTAATAATACCTTTTTCTCTTCTCTATTTGCTATTTTCAAATTGGTATTTAATTCTGTAATTTTTTAAAATTAAAAATTTCATGTATTTGGAGACAAATTTTATGATTTTATAAAAGATTATTAATTATTTAAACTTTTTTTTTAATTGATAGTATGGAGTCTTACTTTCATTTTATTATAGCGGGAGCACCGAGCATGACCGAGCAACCTTTTTCTTTTCTTCCAAGGAAGTTTGTAATCACGGCACGTTATAGAACAAATTTTATTCTATCATATCTTTTAAACCATGTGAGCGAACTTTATAATTTTCTTTTAAATACGCAGAAAAGGATATATTTGAAAAAATCACTATTTGAATCAGAGCAATAATATTATCTTACGTACAAACACTATAGAAGTGCGTAAACAGTTTTCAATATTTTGGACCAAAATCTACATGTGACTTTACTTCATTATTTCAAAGACAAATGAACGTTTTTTTGACATACAATTTATGGTTTGATCATACTGAATCAGTTTTCTACAAAACTGCATCATTACATTTTTAAATTTTATGTGTCGAAAAAACTACTTATTGCACAAAAAATCGCTGTGTGCGGCGTCCAGTATAGAGGATATATTCACGTGAAATAAATCTAAAAATTAAAGGGTGTTCCGGTGATTTGCATGTATATGGCCTAAGTTTTGAACCGTAATAGGTAGAATCTTGAAATTTTCACAGAAGGTGTATAAACAAACACGTCTTTATTTTTTGAGCTGTAGAAGGCAACCACTTAAAATTTGCAGACAGTAATTAAAACTTTAAAAACAAATATACAATATTAAAGGTGACTTTGAAAACCGTGTTATCACGAAATAATTTAAGAATCAATAGTTCATTTAAACTTCTCGGAAAATCGCAAGCAACTGACTTTTCCGGAAAACCTATAATCTTAATCGAAACGGAAGGTATACCGTTTTAAAAACGAAATTAATAACCAAGTGACGTGATTGGCTTGAATGTGGTCTAATAGCAAAAAATAAAGCGTTTTCCGAGAGTGACGTGTTTTGAATTTATATGCCCTAATTTTTAAATTATAACAGGTAAACTATTGAAATTTTCACAGAAGGCCTTTATAACAAATAGTTGAATAATTAAAAGTATTCCCACAGTGTCTTGATTAACACTATAACAATTAAAGGGTGTTCTGCAGTAGGTTCCGCAATAGGTAGGCTCCTGATATTTTCATATAAAGTCTTTATATTTTGAAAAGTAACAGGCTGATACTTGAAATTTATGCAGATTATATTTGCAATGTCTACTGGAACAACAAGAAACAAAAATAAATATAACAAAAATAAAAGGGAGTTTCCTAGATGTCGCTAATTTGAAAAAATTTACCTTCTATTCTAAACGTTGTAGGCAGACGCTTGATATAAACTCAGGGTATTTATTACTATGCTCTAGTATAAAAAATAATTACAAATTAAGGGGTGCCCCATAAGACGTGAAAAATATAACAACTTGTATTTTTATTGTTGTACTGAACATAGAGTCTGACTCGTACTTGACTGATCTATTTACATTCACATTTGACATGAATCTCAAAAGGGGCCAATTTCTTGGTTCAAAAAGCCATGAGTGTTAAAATATAAAGTATCGCTGAGGATGATTTTGCACAAAAATTAACTGTTATACTTCTATTATTTTCCAAAAAATATAAATTACGATTGATGTCCCCATACCGCAATCGCTATTTAAGCAAATCTGTTGAATAACAGAGCGAAGGCATTTAAAATTTGTATAAAGTGTTTGTCACTATAGCTTCATAAAAAGTACTAAAAACCTTTAAAATTAAAGTGTAAATAAGTTAAGTAAAATTCATAGAATATGTACATAAATCTATCGCCATACAGTATACTATTTCACAAGAAGGCGGTCAAAAATCCTTAACTCTTGACTGGATTGGAATTTTCATAAACGTTTCTTTTTTTGTGCATTAGCTGGAACTTTGGTAGTTAAATTTTAGTTGAATTTTATTACAAAACTTATTAATTTATAAATTTTGTTTCAAAATTGGCTATGTTTGTATAAGGCTAGAGGGAGAACCGTTATAATTCTTAAACTAAGTTTTCATTTATTCGCTTTTGCTATAGGTTGTCTTTAAAATAGTTTAAAAAATATTACTAATACATAAGTAAATTCAAATTACATAAACAAAAAAAAAATATATATTTTCCCAATTCAGAAAAAAGAAAAATTTAAAAAAGATTGTAAGCTTATTTTTTATAATTTTTTTTTATAGGTCTACTTAAATATAAAAAATCTTAACATTTGAGTTAAAACCGGAGGTACCCAACTTTACCCAGAAGCCTCTCTTTACCCAAGGGGGACGACCGTTCGCAGCTCGACTCAAAGATACCTCTGCTTTCCCTCTGTGAAATTTCATTAAGATATATTCAGCGGTTTATGAGATACCGAATTATGTCCAAAATAAATCCATTTTAAACTACTGTGTGCCATAATAAAGCTATATATATTCCCAACTATTGCTGAAAGTATTTCATGATCCCTAGTCCATATGTACACTGTATGGGTACAGGACTTAAAAACTAAAATTTTTCGATTTTTGGCATTTATTTTGGGAATTGTGGGATTTCTTTACCTTAATGTTGTAAATTTTTTAATATTTAATTAAAATAATTACATACATACCTATCCAAATTTTATTAAAATTTTATTAAAATCGTTCCTTATAAAAATTTCGTTGCATATTTTATATTTTTACTTCCATTTTTAAAATCAAACAAAAATTAAAGAAATGCCAAACTCTAAAAAAAATTGCAGGGGCAAGGTACCCAACCACATAGCGTCACCCCTGACAAGTGGATAGTGCGCACAGTCAAAACTTAGGCTCATAGCTATTTTTTGGATCAATCGACCTAGGCCTTTACAAATGATTGAGTTATTTCCAAAATATTTTGATTCCGCCGCACTGTGCACCGGCAATTTATATAAAGGGTGTTTCAAGTAGAGATTCTTTTTTCAATAGCCTTTTTTTGATAGATCACGTGTGAGTCGTGTCATGCTGTCATATTATTTTTGTTTAGTATTGTTTGGCATTTCAGAATGGAAACACTTACGTCTGAATCGCTTCGCTTTATGGTCTCTTGAAAAGTTCCAAGAAGATCCGACGTCTTCGAGGCAAATTTTGTTTATCGATGAGGCCCATTTCTGGCTCAATGAGTATGTAAATAAACACAATTGCCGCATTTGGGACGAAGAGCAACCTGAAGAATTCAAGAGCTGCCACTTCATTCAGGAAAAACAACGGTTTGGTTTAAAAATGATGCTGGTACGAATGTAACCGTCAATGGCGACAGTTATCTTGTAATGATAATCCACTATTTGATGCCTGAAATTGAAGCTCGTGATCTCGG
Source organism: Phasia obesa (assembly GCA_949628195.1). NCBI lineage: Eukaryota > Metazoa > Arthropoda > Insecta > Diptera > Tachinidae > Phasia > Phasia obesa. The sequence continues at coordinate 102,475,990 of OX451219.1, forward strand.
CGACATTTGGTTTTATCAACCCATGCGACACACATCGCATCAATCAATGGATTTATTGAGACAACATTTCGGTGAGTACATAATTTCACGTTTTGGGCCGGTCGATTGGCCACCAAGATCGTGTGATATCACACCGTTAGGCATTTTCCTGTGGACATATGTAAAGTCTAAAGTTTATGCGGACAAACCCGCTTCGATTCAGGCCTTGGAGGAAAACATCACGCTTGTCATTCGCCAGTTACAAGTCAACATGCTCGAACGAGTCATCGAAAATTGGACTCAACGGATGGACCATCTGCGACGTAGCAACGGCCAACATTTCATAGACACAATCATCAAAAAATAAATGCTACAGAATGTTCTTTCAAATGATAATAAACATTTTCCATAAAATTTTAATTTTCTTTAATTTTTCTTTAAAAAAGTAAGGAACCTCGAAATGCATTACCCCTTATTATTTGGTTATTTATTCAAATTGAAGTGTTTCTAGAAAGTGTAAGCGATACAGATATTTGTGTGTATCCAAATGTTCGCCGGTCTAAACTGGGACTTTACTGTTTTCTAAATTGTGTATATCGTTAATTTTTCTTAATTTGTTGTTAAAATGAATTGTTAAATTACCTTTTTATATTTCTTATGATTTTCTATTAGCCATTTAATTCTTTGCTTATATTACAATATTAACTGGAATTTTTCCCATTTACTCGTTTAAACACATTTCCCTTTTACATTTTTCTTCATGTTTTTTTTTCTATTTTACTGCAAATAAAATATAGAAGAAATAAAAATGTTATTATAATATTTTTTTTTTTAATTTACCATCATTTAATTTGTGTTTATTTTATGCGTTTCCGCAACATGAAGAAAGTAAACAAATAAATAAAAAATAAATAAAATTACAACAACAAAAACTGTAATAGCAAATAGAATTACTTGCTAAAGTAATACAATTTGCGTTTCTAGTGGGCTCACTAAAGCACTTTTTCCGTTTATTTAGTTTCATTTTTTTTTATCGCATAAAAACATTCATTCGTTCGTTCATTATTTTTCTTAGTCATTCGTTTCATATTGTGGTGGTTTAATTGTGCTTAAGTAAATAAATTTTAAATTAAATGTTGTTACTGTTCATTATTACGGTGGTTACTTCGTTGCAGGCACTTAATAAATGTGAGGGTGATTTGATTTGGCCACTTGAAAGATTCTATTAAAGTTTTGTATTTTTTAGATTTATTGTTATTTGTGTTAAACAGACAACAGGAATTTATTAATGGTACTTTAAGTGCAAATTTGAGATTTTTTTTAAAAACACTAGATTGGAAAAAATGGGTAGAGATGGCTTTAATACAATTTGAGTATCTTCAGAAAGTAAATATTGAAGTTATAGTGTCAAAAATCGATTGTATATTGGCACATGTGTTCAATCTATACATATCTATATATAGGCATATAATCAAATAGTAACTCATTTCCGTCTGTCTGTCTGCTTTTCATTTGTGTTCGCATCACGTAAAAACTACTGGATGGATTTTAACAAAATTTTGTGAAAAGGTACCTAAGCATCCTGGTTCCAATATAGGATACCTTTTTTTATCATTTCCAATACAAAGTGCAAAAAGGCAGTGAAAAAAATGCAATTTCCGGTTTAAAGGTACTGAAATTTATGGTTTAAAACTGGGATATTTAAAAAACTATTGCGCAACATTAGGCGCCAATTGAATAAAATTTGCATCTGTTATTTTTGAAACACGGTTGCGCTCCAGATGGCGCGGTTTTAAAATAATGACAAAATATTAATTCCTTACTGCCAAACAGCCAATTGAATAAAATTTGTATTTGATTTATATTTTTGCTTTGTGGAATTTTGATGTTGTTAAAATAAATAAAAATAAAAATTTTATGAATTTTAAAATTTTTTACAAATTTATGAATTTTATCTAAGGATAAAACACTCAAACCGTAACTGAAGCACTATAAAAGTAAAAGTCTTACAATTGGAGTGGAATACTTTCAAAACAAAATCGAGCAAAATACTGTCAGGACGCCCACGACGTGGTGGGCACAGCTAGTGTATAATAAAACAGTACTTTTTTTCCTGTCTGTGTTTCCATCACGTAAAAACTACTGTATGGATTTAAATAAAATTTTGTGAGGTGGTACCTTAGTATCTTTACTCAAATAAAGGATACCCTTTTTCCGAAAAAAAATCTTATGTCGAAGAGAAAGTAGATAAAAATCAATGGTGCCTTAAGGCACCTTTTATTTTTGAAAGAGGGATATTTAAATCACCTTTTATTTACAGAGCTTTACCATGATTTTTAGAATTCTAAATATATTTTGGAATTTTATCCACCAAAGGATGTATTCCGAACCATCAGTTTGGCTTCATAAAACAACATAGTACGATCCAACAAACACACAGATTAGTAAATGTAATTAAACAGACCTTTGTAGAAAAAAAAAAATACTGTTCTGCACTTTTTATAGACATTTCTCAAGCATTTGACAAGGTATAGCACGAAGGCCTAATATACAAGTTAAAGCTGAATTTGCCCAAAAACTTCTATAAGCTCATACAAAAATATTTAACTGAAAGTTTTTACTAAAAGAGGAGATTTCTTAAGCTAGCCACACCTCATAAAAGCCGGAGTTCCACAGGGTAATATTTTGGGACCCATTTTATACTTGCTGTACACATCTGATATGACAACTAGCAATCAAGTGCACACATCCACATTTGCTGATGACACAGATTTTTTAAGTATTCAGGAAAGCGCGCATCACAAGATTTACAAGATCACGTACTCAAATTGGAAAAATGGTTGAAGAAATGGAGAATTAAAGTGAATGAACAAAAATGTACTCACATTAATTTCACACTGCGTAGGGACTCATGCCCCCCTATTCGCATAAATAATCAAATGATACCACAGCTTTCATACGTCAAATACCTCGGTATACATATTGGCCGGCGCCTTACTTGGAAAAGCCACATAAAATCCAAGTTAACACAAATGAAGTTAAAAGCAGTCCAACTAAACTGGCTTATTGGCAGAAACTCTACCCTAAGCTTAGATTGCAATCTACTACTGTACAAGTCGATCCTTAAACCAATTTGGTGCTATGGGATACAATTATGGGGCACTGCCTCAGCTAGCAATGTTGAAAAAATTCAAAGGCGCCAAAATAAGATTCTACGAATGATCACAGTTGCTCCCTGGTATACCAAAAACCCTAATATCCACAAAGATCTAAACGTGCCAACAGTTAAATCAGAAATAGCGAAACATGCGTTAACCTATTTGAAAAGGCTTGAAACTCATCCAAATCCATTGGTGCGTAACATTCTTAATGCTCCTGGTTACATTCGACTAAAAAGAAGAGATACTGCTTTTCTTGGCCGTACAATAGAGGGATGACGCGTAAATGATTTCAACAGTCGTGGAAAATACATTATTTTTTGTCTAGCACTGGCTGGACTTCCTAAGTATATTTATTTTTTATTTTAGAATTAAGATATGAGTAATTATTGTTAGTTCAAACATATTGAAGATACAATAAATAAATATGAAATCAATAAATTAATTATTTAGGCTTAAGTTCTTAATTATAAAGAGATAAAGAAAAATTAGATACCAGCAAAGCAGAATGCATTTTCTAGACAGCTACAAGTGTAAAACAATTTCAAAAAGCTCTATCTTCTATGAAATATAATGTAAAATTAAAATTTCTCAGATTCTATTTCTTTGATAAGTTTGTTTAAATAGAAAATTAATAACAATTGAAAATACCGGGTAGATCGATACGAAGAGTACTGATGACGGACGTAGCTGTCTAGAAAATGCATTCTGCTTTGCTGGTATCTAATTTTTCTTTATCTCTTCATAATTAAGAACTTAAGCCTAAATATTTAATTTATTAATTCAAAAATAGTTCAAATAAAATTCATATAATTTCATATAAATATGAAATCAAAAGCAAAAAAAAAAGAATTTTATTCCAGCATAAGTACCTTTATATAAATAATATACATATACATGAAGCACTATAAAAGTAGGAGTCTTAAAACTTTATGTGGTTTACTTTCAAATCAAAATAGAACAGCATATTGTCAGGGCGCACACAACGTGTGTGGGCACAGCCATTAGTATATAATATGCATAATTAAAAACTAAAATTCCTTTTAATTGATAAGAACCTTACTTTAAATTTGATTAAATTAAACTTACCAATAAATTTGACTTTTATCTTTAGCATTGAAAACAGCTTACAGTATGTGTAAGTATAAGTTTATCTTGTATAAAAGAGATTTTAACCGGATACGGATGTAGCTTAATTTCCTAAAATCATAAATCCTTTTTTGGCGATAACAAGACCAGCAACAGTAATACACAACACACGAAACGAACCAAAAGAGCGAACCCATAGCATTCTCATGTTTCGTTTCGTTTTTTTTTTTTGTGGCAGGGAAATAATTTTCCACCAGGAGTACTGGCAACATCCGAAAATCATAAACAACAATGACATTTTATTTCGTTTGTTTTTTCATGCAATAATACGCACTTATTTGGTTGTCACTACTGCTACCCACACACGCGCAAACACACAACACACATTTGAACATACACAGATTCAATAGTCTTTTTTTTATAAAATTTAACAAGATTTGTTGGCTTCTGCTTTTCTTCATGTTTATTATCTTTGTTATTGTAGCTGTGTTGGATTTTAGTTTTTGAAAAAAAAATCCACCAATACTGTAGTGGACAGTGCAGGGTAGTTTGTGGAAATATTGCTGTTGACAAGAATGTTGGAAACGTAATGATATGCAAGTAGTAAATTTTATTTTGCCTATCAAGGTCGACTCTCTTAAACATTAACTTAGAACTGACTTGTTATATAATTATAGCTGTTTTACTTATTTATTTAGGTTTATAGATACAATAAAGCCTTACAAACTAGAATAATAAGTTAAAATTTAAAAATAATTATAATTATTATTTTAATAAATTACTTAAAAGATTTTTAAATTCATTGAATGAAATATCAATATTCCATTTAAATTATTAGATCTATTCAAAGGTTCATTGATAGTATAGGTTGTTCTGTTAATAACTATCTTGAGAAGGTAATTGTTATTTCTTAGAGATCTAGAATGAACAGACAAATTAATATCATGTAGTAAATCAGGACAATTTACTAGACCATGGACAATAAGTATTTAAGTATTTAAATATTTTAAATTAATTTATAAAATTTTTTATAATTATAAAACTCTTATTTCATATTATTATTTATTATTTTTTGTAGGAGGGATACCGAAGCGGACCACTATCTTTATGGGTGCCTTTTCGACCCCCTTCGTTCCTCAATTGATTTCTGGCATCCGGCTGGAAATTTACGAATACATAACTTTCATTGAGTCTCGTGCTGTCACAAGCCTTGTACTCGCGGCTGTAGCGATTTCACACTAGCGACTGATATATGTCGATATTCATCCTCATCACAGAGTCTATGGTAATTACTAACATATGCTTAAGGCTAGGTCTTCACAGCATCTCCATATAATAAAATGTGTCTGCCCGTGGTCAAAAGCCTTTTTTATGTTAGCCTTTTTCCAAGCACAGCCTTTTAACTTAGCCAGATAATGCTTGAGAGTCCGTAAGCTGTCACTAACGCAGTTAACCATTTGTAGGCACCCATATTATATCCAAGCTTTTTCTTGGCCTACCTGTCAACTTGTAGTGAAAAATTCAAGATTATTTGGTAGGAATCGAACCCACAATCCCATACTGCTAGACTACCTGCTAGCAAACCGAGGCACCCTTATTTAATATTAACGATTTCTGCTAAATATTCAGTTTATAAATTGGGGTTGCGAGGTTAATATCCCTCAGGTATGCTAGTTTGTAATGCATTGAAGTCATTAAAGTCATTTAAAATTCAATATGATTTTTACCTCCAATCTGACCTACTTGCTGTCATTTTTAAACCTCAACTGCTTGTTTTTTGAACCACCCACAGTCTGTGGTCTGTATAAACCTGGGACTTTACATATCCTCGGAGAAAATAATCTAATGGCGTTAAATCAATTGAACAGTTCTATTTATTGATATTATATTTTGGTCAAATATTTTTCTAAGTAAATTAAATTTGACGCACACTGAGCGTCATTTGTGCAGAAAATTATTGTCATTTTTTTTTTATTTTGATAATATTGGTATGGTTTAATTATGTTTGGAACAAATTTCGAGCTCGGCAACACACATCCATCCGTTGCTCCAAACTTTCGATGACGCTGAGGCATAATTGAGGTTCTATGGCGTTAATGTGCCGAATTATCTCACCCTTTAAATTATTGCTAGCTTATCGACGTACACCTTTTCTTTCCATTAACCCCAAAGAAAGAAATCCAACGGTGTCATATTACATGATCTTGGCGGCCAATTAACATCGCCACCACGTGAGATAACACGGCCATTGAACGCAAAAGAGCCATTGTTTCGTTAGCTGTGTGGCTAATGAACTGGCACCGTCCTGTTGAAACTACATATCGTCCACATCCATATCTGCCAATTCGGGCCATAAAAATTTCGTTATCATCTCACTATAGCAAACACCATTCACAGTAACTGCCTGACCGGCCACTTTTTGGAAAAAATACAACCAGATGATGCCGCCAGCCCAAAAAACACACAAAACAGTCACTGTTTATGGGTGCATTGGTTTTTCGACAATCACTCTTGGATTATCATTCGCCGAAATTCGGAAATTCAGTTTATTGACGAATCCACTAAGGTGAATTTATGCCTCATCACTGAAGATGATTTTCTTCGAAAATTGATCATCCACTGTTGCCATTTCTTGCCTGCATTCTGACCATTGACGACGTTTGGAATGATCAAGATGCTTAAGTTCTTGAGTCAATTGAACCTTGTACGCGCTTAAATGCAAGTCTTTATGCATAATGTTCATCAACGACGAAAGTGAGAGGTGCATTTGTTGGGCACGACGACGAGTTGAGATGGATGACTCTTCATCCACACTATCGCGAACAGCAGCAATATTTTCTGCAGTACGAGCTGTGCACTGGTGCTTTCACATCTCCTATAGACACGGATTGCTCAAATTTTTGCACGATTTTTCCGATCGTAAGCACATTTGGATGAATAAATTGACCGAAAAAAGTACGAAGTGCACGATATGCATTTTGATTTGAACGCCCATTATCATAGTAAGCCTGAATAACTTTAAGGCATTGGTCGATTATGTATTTTTCCATAGTTCAAATTGAGTTAGTCTGAAATTGAGAAGTGGGAAATTTAATGCAGAAAAAAACTTGACGTTCAGGTGTGGTTTACTTTCAACATCGGCCCTTAAAACTTAACCACCCGTTACTTCTCTTGTGAATGCCTAATTTCTTGCTGGGTACTTTTAAAGTTTTTTGTGTCCCAAAGCTTAAGGATTTTAAAATCCTTCTGCATTACAAAAGAATTAATACAAATAAATGCTTTTTGCTTTGCTTGTAGTAGCGGCTTTTGTGCCTACCAATAATTAGAAATGTTATAAACATTATCATCAACTTAATATACCTAAACTTTCGACTGTGAAAATGTTGCATAGATAATAAGTAACATAAAAACATGAACAACATCATGGTGATTTTGGTTTGTAGCCGCTACCTGTGATGATGCGATGTTTTATGCTGTTGATAAACAAAAATTACAACAAAAAAGGTACATAACAATAACAATAACGGGTCACCAGTCTTCCTGTTCGTGTGCAGCAAATAGACAAACCAGCCAACCAGTCAACAATCAAACACTATAAAAGTTATTGGTAAACTAATGTTGTACATTTGGAAACACATGTCGGCCGAAGTGAAAATGACTGGATGAAGGTGGACTGATACACAATGGCTACTTTTGGTATGTTTACATTATACTCAGACCCAAAAAGAAAACAATTTCATAAAAAAGGGGGAGACCAGAATGGACAAAATGTTTCAATGTCCATGTACTTGTTTTATCGTTGTCGTTGTTCGTTTTCATACTGCTTTTTGGTGTGTAGGTATTTTGTTTATATATCCGTTTTTATGTTGCAATTACAGCCACAACAATATCAACTGCCTGCTCGACATTCTCGCAATGTCTCCGGTGTTTATGTTTGTGTGTGGGTTTTTTGAATTTTCTATGACATTGAATACAAACCGGAGTCTATGAAATGTCCATTGAATTGCTGTTTGTAGTTTGCATCAGATATGATAAGGAATGCAATACATTTTAGATCCAGGGAGAAAACAAAACACAACACAACCGCAAGAACAGGATCTGCAGCAATGACAAAAGAAGGAATCAATGTTGAAATTTTTATTAGGAAAATTGCTTTCAAAAAATGTTTTTATATACAAACATATGTATGTCTGTATGTATTTTTTTTTACATAAGCAAATTTTTATGGCTAAATAATTATTTAGGAATTTTGCTTAAATTTATGTGGGTGAGTTTATAAATATTAAGCAAATTAAAGATTAAAAGTTCTATAGAGAAAATTAAAAAATACTAGCGTTTCGCTTCTATAATTGTTTATTTATGCTTACTTCGTTGGTCCTAGGATATGGAATGTTAGTAGGTTAGTACCGATTCCAAAGGTTAAGACTACTAGATATTGTTCCAATTTTCGTCCTTTAACTATAATGTCCTTCGGTGCTACGATTTTAGAGTTTATTATAGGAGATCAGATGATGTCGCATTTAAATAAGAGCATTATGATTAAATCCCATCAATCAGATCAATACTGATGTTTTCTTGAATGTCATGAATATATTAGGGATAATTTGGGCAAGAATCAAGGTAGGATATTAATATTTGTAGATTACTGTAAGAGATTTGGCTCGATTAGTTAAAAACTTTTTGGTCAAGTTTTTTCAAAATATTGAGTAGAATTTGCAGCAATTTTTTTTCGTAGTTAGCAAGCAACATTTGAAATAATGTGGAAGAATTTAAAGATTATCGCAAAAGAAATAAAGTGTACTTTAAGCAGACTTAATTTTTCTTTTTTTATGGATAAGGGCCTATGTCTTCCGTGAGTTAAAAACTAGACGGTTTTTAATTTAAAAATTCCAAAATTATTGCATTTTTGTGTATTTTAGCCTAAAACGGGTCATCAATCTTGTTTTTATAATAGAATAAAATGTTATTAAGGCATACATATATAAAATTTTATATTTTTGTGTAAGCTAACTATATGTGCGTACGTCTTAACCAAATTTCGTGTAAAATTGGTCATCCTTGTAGTAGATGGAGGTCCTTCAATTTGACCTATTTTACATCGAAATTTTGGCTTTAACCTTTAGTTTCTAAAATCCCAAGGCTGGGATGGAAAAACAGACTGCTGTAATAAAGCTATATATATTCTGAATTGTTGCTGAAAGTATTTTATAAGCCATATGTAAACTTTATGGGCAAAATACTAAAAATTCAAAACTTTGGTCTTTATTTTTGAAATTGTGGGATTTCCTTTACCTTTGTGTTGAAGATTTTTTACAACATAATTTTTAGATTACAGCATTATTTTATGGGTACTAACCAGACCTTTAAGACTGTGTATAATTTTTATAAAATAAATTGGCCATCAAAGCTTAAGCGCAGATACTACTCTGCTATGCTTATGTCAAAATTTATACCAATCGGCCTAGCCCTTTACAAATGTCTGTGTTATTTCCACCGTTAAATGGGCAACAGGCTCAATTAATTATATCAGAAATGATAAAAATAAGTAAGAGTGCTAAATTGGGCCATACCGAATCTGATATACTCTTCACCATAGCAATGTTAAATATTCACTCACTCTGTTATGTTTTCCATTTTCACAATAATATACATTCGGTTTTTACTTTTATGATATGGGCGAAGTAACCCAACCTTTCGGTCCAAAAGATTTTTAACACCAAAGTATTGATTTTAAATATGTATGTGTATTTTATTTAACAATTTAAGTGGCGTTGAAATTCTTTTTTAATTTGAACACGGAGCAAGCTTCTTAGGTCTTCGGATATCAGTTTTTGGTGTCATTCGACACAAGACAATTTCTAGTTTTTTCTTTAAAATTTTTATGTATACCCAAGCTTATTTATCGCACTTGCAAAATTCAAATTGTTTTGACAATTAATTAATTTGATTTCGACATACAGATGCCACTTTAATAGAATCCCAGCAAAAAATTATGCTTCTTCGGAAGCAGATTTGTCAGGCAAAGTACTGTAATACAGCGCTTTCACTTCTTATGAAAGAAAACATGATATTTGCTTAGGAAATCTAAAGTGTGCTTCTTGCATACTTTTTAAATTGCGCTATACGTAGTACATTATTTTAATATTCATCTTAAAACTATTGCCTTACTTTAGTGCTTCTGCGCAGCTGAAGAATTAATTCGCCTTACATTAGAGCATCAGTGAAGCAATAAAATAAGGAAGAAACAAAAAAAAGCTATTTTTTAAATTTTACAATCATACAAAAGCAGTAATTTTTTTAGATTCCGCAACGCAATAATAGCAACGAATTAGACAGCGCACCAAGTAATAAGTGAAATGCATGTCTTCTAAGCGTGTTGTGTATTAGATAATAATTTTAAGGAGCAATAGAGGAAGGAGTAGGTATGCAGTAGGCGTATTTATTGCTTCCAAATCAAAAAAAGTTTTTGCTGGGAAGTTAAAACAATTACAAAAAATATAAATATTCACAATAGTGCTTCAGCAGTGGCGGTAACAACAAATATAACATAAATTTTTTTTATAGATCTTTTTTGTAAATATTTTATCGAAATTTTTTGTAAAAATTTTTTGAAAATCTTGTGCAAAAATTATATCAAAAATTTTTTGTAAAAATTTTATCGAAAAATTTTTGTAAAAATTGTATTAATTTTTTTAAGTTTTATCGAAAATTTTATCAAAAATTTTTTGTAAAACTCTTACAACAAATTTTTTTGTATAATTTTTTATTGAAAACATTTTATCGAAATTTGTTGTTATTTATTGCTCCTCTGGGTCTACCGACTACCTATACCTATATCTATAAAGGCCTTCAATACAAATAAAAGCAAGAGACCCTATCAATCTAAAAACAAACAAAAATTGCCAACGTAGGGGGTTATTGATCCCCTGAGATCTGTAAGCACTCCATGCAATCTACTGGTCGCCATCTAATATTTAACAAAAAAAAAGCAAAAGAGAATCATTACAACCGAAGAAAGATAAAAACAACGTGAAAAAATATAGGTGGGCGTGATTTTTTGCCCGCAGCCGGGAATGGAATGGTCTGATGTCGCTGAATTTCAGTAGTCAAATTTTCGAAACTATGTCTGGCAGATTGGTGAAATTTGAATTCAAATTGAAATTTCAGTATCTCTTCTGGTGCCCTTGCAACTGACATTTCAACGTCAACACGGACAGACGGACATCGCTCAATCAGCTTCTTTATGTATAAGGATCCGGAATATATATTATGGCGTCGGAAATTAATATTGTAGAAATTACAAACGGAATGACAAAATTTTCCACCTGTGGTAAAGGGTATACTAAATTTCAAAAAAGCTCTTTATAGCAGCTTTTGTATAACTGTTAAAAAGGTTGGTATTTTATTTCTAAAATTAAAATAAGTTTATTAATTAGATCACTCTTACTTTTTTAGGGTTCCGTACACAATGTGGAAAAGGGTGTTCCGATAGTGGTGTGATTTGCATCTATAAGGCATAAGTTTTGCACCATAATAGGTAGACTCTTGAAATTTTCACAGAAGGTGTATAGCGGTGGCCGCTATAACAACAAAAATTAAAACTTATAGGGTGTTCCGATAGAGAGGTGTTATTCACGAATATGTGTTTATTTCTTGAACTGTAGGAGGAATTCACTAAAAATATGCAAGCACTATATTAAAATTAGTTCGCCATATAAACAAGTCTGAAAAACTAAAACTAAAAGTTAAAGGGTGTTCCGATAGTGGCGTGATTTGAATGTATAAGGCCTAAGTTTTGCACCATAATAGGTAGACTCTTGAAAATTTTACCAAAGGTGTATAACTATGGCCGCTATAGCAAAAAATATTAAAACTTATAGGGTGTTGCGATAGAGTGGTGTTATTTACGAATTTGTGAAATATTGAAATTTTTACCGGAGGTGTATTGCTAAGGCCACTATAACAAATAGTAAAAATTAAAGGGTTTTCCGCCAGTGACGTGATTTGCATGTATTATCTTGAACCGTAACAGGTAGACTCTTGAAATTTTGTACACAAGATGTGTTGCCACGGCCGATGTGACAATTACTAAAAATTAAAGGGTGGTCCGACAGTGACATGTTTTTCACTTATAGTGACTTATTTTTTAATCGCAATAAGTAGATCTTTAGTATATTTATAGAAAGGAAGCTGCCATGGCCACTATAATGAATAATAAAATTAAAGGGTATTCCGACAGTGACAAGATTTTATAAATCGTAATATAAAATCCGACAGTAGATGTGTCACTTCGGCCGCTATAACAAATACTTAAAATTGAAGTGTGTCCATTAGTAACGTGTTTTTCACGAATATTTTTTTAACCGCAATAGGTAGGCTCCTGATATTTTAATAGAAAGTGTATTACCAAGGCCGCTATAAAATCAATTACATATTAAAATTTAAATATTACTTTAATTTTAAAATTTAAGGGTGTCCAATAAGACATAAAGAAATAAACAACTGGAATTTTTAAATTATACTGAACATAGTACGGGACCCTACGTATGTGAGTGTAACTCGCACTTGACTAATTTATTTATGATGTTACTGAAACACAAATGACTAAAAACTTCGAAGCCAAGTTGTGTTCAACAATTTTCATAAAATGATTAGAAGATAATTAAAAAAGCACCTAACATAAACAGTTACCCTCGTAAATCTTCGTTATTTAAAATACTGTGTAACTTAAATTATATTGTAAATTAAATTATAACGGAAAACTTTTGTATCTTTAAGATGCTTCCAACAAAATCTATTTAATGGCCAAAAATTGTATACATTTTCACTTCTGTTCGAAAATGTTAAATAAAGTTTTTGTTTATTGTTTCTTTTTTTTTAATTTTTGTTCTTGTATCTTAGGAGACATTAAAGTTTTTGTGTAAAGAAGTTTTGAAAATTGTCAATTGTATCAAAATGCAAATTTATAGCTTAGTTCTTTTTCTTTTGTCCTTGTCCTCGGAGTATGTGTTACAAGTGTAACAACAGAAGTAAAGCACAAAGGTATGCTTTGAATATGTGTGTAAGAATTAATGTCAACCCTTTTGCCAGTATCTCAATGCGTTCGTTTTCCTGTAACATTATTCACCGCCTTTATTCATGTGTTAGTTACCTTTTCAGAAAATAATGAATTAATCTCTTGGGTAAACAAGGTAAAATCTTTAAAAGTGATTTCATTATGAATCCTTAATTTTGTATTTAGGGAAAGACATTAGTGTTGATTGTGTCATTTACGGTGTTCATTATGAATTTCTATCATCTTTTTGTTTTCCATAAGGGGTAAAATATTGAAAACGTTAATGAATATTTTGAGCTATTAATAAGGTCTTTTAGAAGAAGCACTTTGTGTTGTAGCAAACCAACATAATAGTTTAAAACTGTTATGCTTTTTTAATTCGTTAATTATAAATGTAAATAATAATAAATAGATAAAAAGAAAAGATAGATTGAAGATAAAGAAAAAATAGATAAAAGATAATATTTGTGTTATTTAATTCAAATCTATTTGCTTTTAAAAAGAGTTAATCGTTGTTATACCAACTCTGAATTTTAAAATAAATAAAGCTAAAGAATATCATTTCAAATCATATCCGGTGGAGTTTATATGTTGTATGTAACCCGGTCTATGAAAAGGTGGCTTATGAATCAAAAACAAAATTTCGAAAAATTAGCTGTTAAAGATAAACAATGCATTTTGTCAGTTGCTTCGTAGTTTTTCTTTTGCATTATGAAGTCATGCCCAAAAGGCAACCAAAAAATGCAAAAGAGCATAAATGAGATAAGTTCGTGTGTGTATATAAAGAGCGATGTTTTTTTTTTCAATCCTAAGCACAAACCAGTTTCTGACCCAGCATTGTCAGGTTTTTGGGGATTTTATCTCCAAAAAAATCCCCAAATCGACTATGACTTACCATAACTTTAATTCTAATATTGGAATATTTTCAATTTTGGACTCTTTAAATTCTTTAACATCTGCTTTACAAAAATATTCCAGAAACCTGACGTGTCATTTGTGAATAATGTCTGTCGAAGAAGAATTTAGCGAGGTTTTTCAAACATATGTCTGTGAAAACGAAGAGAAAGATGATGATTCTTTGGATGATGTTGTTCCAAGCTTAAGATCAGATGGAAGTGAATGAAAATATTTTTACAGTGGACTTGTCTATTACAGATAACGAAGAAAAGGAATTGGTAAATAAATTTATTTCGCAAGATTGCTGTAATAAAATATGCCAAAAAATTATACCGCGAAAGATGATAGAAACTGCAAGAAATAACTATCTAGAATTATCAAAACATGAACTTGATTTAGTTATACTGAGCCATATCGAATCAGCAAAATCGTAAAATCTTTTTTGCAGCGTTTAATCCTATTTTAAAATTTTTCAATTCCATTTATTATCTTGATTCTGGATTTTCAATAAAATTCTCTTTTTCTTTCATTTGTGCTCTTCTTTCTCTACATTTTTAGTACACTTCTAAGCAAATTAGGACTTTCTAGTTTTCACCACGTGAAAGAGCGTCTCAAAAACTATCGTAACCAAAAAAAAAGTGGTCAAATTTTTTTTGAGTCATAAGCCACCTTTTCATAGGCCGGGTCACATATAGATTTTAACTTTAAAATGAGAATGAATTTTAAAAATGATTTTTATAATAATTTTGTTTTCAAATTATTTATTTATTTTAATCATTATTGAACTAACGCTAGACTGCATTTACACCATGACTTAAAAACATGAGATTGTTTGGCAAGGGTGGAGTAAAATTTAAGAGAAAAAAAGACGCGATGTAGGTTTTATATGTGTTTTATTATATTCTTTTTTTTATTTGTTTTTGAATTCTCGTTATTTATTTATGTATCATTTTTATTAAATTATTAACCCTGGGTGATTACAAAACTACAAAATTATCCGACATCCATAAAATGTCTTACAGAAATGTCTACAAAAAACTCAGAAGCGTATAAGAATTCTGGAAAGTTCTGACCCAACAAAGTGGTTGACACGCAGGGCTGCCAGGTCAAGTTTAGAAAAAACTCTGACATCGTTATAGAAATACATATTTCACTATTATAAAATAACTTTTTCCAAAAAAATAATAAATATTTCTTCAAAACCTTTAGGATATAAATGAATTTGTAATTTTGTGACATCTTCACTTGTTGAAAAAATAAAATTGTCGAATACAAATATCAGAATTACTACAGTGGTCGCGCAGCTTTGATGACTTCAAAATAATCGTTTTACTATAAATGTGTGTATTTTTAACCGACTTCAAAAAAAAAAGAAGGAGGTTATCAATTCGTCTGAATGTTGCTTTTTTTATGTTTGTGCCCGCAGAACTCAGGTATTTCTAAACCGATTTTAAAATTTTTCTTTATTAGAAAGGATATGCTTACAGATTGGTCCCATTTTAAAAGAAGTTCAGAATTTTGAAAATTAAAGGGAGTCCCCATACAACATACGTGTTTTTTACATGTATTATGAACCGTAAAGAGCACCCTTTTAAAATTTAAAAAAAACTGCATATCACTATAGCTGCCAATAACAGAAATTAATAAAAAAAATAAACTTAAAAATTAAAGGGTGTCCCCATATGTGACGTCAATTTAAACATATGAACCATTTGAACCATTGTAGACAATCACTTGAAAATTGGACAGAATGTCCAATATTTATAATCAGAAATTAAATATTTATAATTATGAGTTAAAGGGTGTCCTAATAGTTGATGTAATTTGATGTATATTACAGAACTTTTGAACCGTAACAGAGAGACGGTTGAAATTTACAAAGAACCTGTATATCTAAGTCCTTTATAACATCAAGTATATAATTTAAATTTGGAAACTAAAGGGTGTCCCCATAATTGATAAAATTTTACCTATCTAGCCCTATCTTTTGAACCGTTATAGACAAACACTTGAAAATTAGACAGAATCTCCACTACAATGTCCCGTATAATAACATTTATAAATATTTAAAGTTATAAAGGGTGTCTCAATAGTTGATGTAAATTGATGCATATGGCCAAACTTTTGAACCGTTTTAGACAGACATTTGAAATTTACAAAGAACATGTCCTTTAAAATAATTGTTTAATTTAAAATTGTACATTAAAGGGTGTCCCCTAGGTGATATTTTTTAATCTATATGGCCATATCTTTCGAACCGTTACTTTTTATTACTGTGTCAGTAATAATAAGTGTAAAAAAATAAAGGGTGTGCTCATATCTGACATAATTTGTCGTATATGGCTTTATCTGCTGAACCGTTATGGATAGACATTTGAATGTACAAAAGGTATATTACTATGTCCGTTAGAGCAACAAGTATAAAAGTAATTAATTTGAGTACTAGTTCTTACAGATTACTTCCTTTTAAATGTTTAGTTTAGAATTAGTGCACATATATTTGTTTTGTAGTCGGTTTTTTTTTGCAAGAATTATTTACAATCTGTACAATGTAGTCTGATATTGTCTATGTGTTTACTGCATTAAATTAAATTTTAAATGTATAAAATTGCTTTTGAGTTTGAAGGTTATCATAAATTGTATTGGTAAAATATTTGGGAGTTACCAATACTCTCAAGACAGGAAGTTAACAAAAAACATCTTTAAAGAATCGTACACATAATATTAGAAAGCGAACAATAATCCCCTCTAAACTGGCTAATTTTTGACTTTAATTACCACAAGTTTTAATTCGTTTAAACTAAGAATATAAAACTTTATATTTTAAAACACTCATATTTTTGACATTGTAATAAATCGTAACTTTTTTGGACCAAAATCGTCAAATCTAGCAGCCGTGTTGACACGAAATCTGACAGACCTGTCGTGGGAAATTCCGAGTTGCTAATATTTCAGACAGAAATTTTTATAAAAAAAAAACATGAAAAATTCTTTTATAACCTCCCACATTCATATCAGTTTCTAAAAGACATCTGAAAGAATGCCTGATATAATTTTTGTCTTTAATTTTCCAAAATATATATTGTTGAGGTTATTGTCCTGCGGTTGTTTGCTAGAACTCGCTATCTAAAATGTAATATATAAAGTATATAAAACTTAAATATATAGAATGTAAGACTTACTAGGTTAAGCTTTTTTACATATTTCCTTATTTTCCAGAAATTGTGCATTATCCTCCATTGTGGACATTGGCGTAGGAAGACATATTTTCTAGGGGGGCAAAAGCATTTTTAATGAAGAATAATATTCTAAGAATAAATATGTAGTACAAAAATTAAAAAAAAAATTTTTTTTGGAGGGTGGGCAACAGCAAGTCTGGAGGGGGCATTCCCCCATAATGACCTTTTTACGTCAATGATTGTGGAAAACTTCAAAGAAGGTTTGAAGCAAAACAAGAGTATTGTATCTTTAACAGTAAAGCGATTATTCCTTACAGTCTTCTAAAGCGCAACAAATTCTTTTGTAAAATGTGCCATTTTTTGGAATATAAAAATACCTAAAACAAAAGAAATTTATAAATATATAATATTTATAACCTAAAGATATTAAAAATAATATTATAATTTTGTTCGTATGCACAGTGGTTGGAAAACGATTTATTTTGGACATAATTCGGTATCATATGAACCACTCACTGACGTTATCTTAGTGAAATTTTACAGAGGTAAAGGAGAGGTCTTCTTGAGTGGAGCTATGAAAGGTTCCTAAGGGCTTCTTAGGGTAAAGGGGGCCTTCTGCGTAGGACCCCAAAGATGGGTACCTCGGGTATATAATTTTTTGGAAATGTCATAAAAGTTTTATCTCAAATGTTAAAATTTTTTAAATTTAAGTAGACCTTGAAAATATCTATAAAGAATGTGCGTACATGTGTAGGTTATCTCTTTTAGTTAGGGAGAAAATTGGGTTACAACTTTTTTTTGCCAACCTTAACTTAGTATTATTGGCGTGGTGCACTTACTAATGATCGGATTATTATTTTAACACATTGGCTATATTCTTGATAAAATTTAGAATAATTAGTTTCAAGCTTTGTTCTGATAGCGCTTTTCATTAAAAGTTTACAAGCCACTGAATTTGGAAAATTTAAAAAAATACCGTTTATCAGGATTTTTCCCAAAAATGTGGTATGTTTTTTTTTTACTTATGTACAGGGTGGCCCAAAAAAGACTGAAGGATTAAAAATAGTTATATCTTTTTTGTGTTTAATAATTTTTTTTTTGTCTTTTGCAGGTTATTTACTGGTTTTTGGAGATAAATCATGGCTACATATGATGTGCAGAAACGCGTCAAAAGCATTGAACTTTTTATTCTTCTGGAAGGTCAATTATTACAACTCAACGAAATAACTTTTTAAACAATCTTATAATGAGCGATGAAGCTCATTTCAACTTAAATGGCTATGTTAACAAACAAAATTTTAGATCTTGGGGCACTCACAATCCTAGGGCATTACATCAGCGTAAATTACACCCCGCCAGATGTACTGTTTGGTGCGGTGTTATGGCTGATAAAATTATCGGTCCATATTTTTTCGAAGATGTGGATGGTCAACCAGAAACGGTTAACGGGGCTCTGTATAGGACTATGATAGACAATTTTTTGCGTCCACATGTTGAGAATAATCAAAACATATGGTTCCAGCAAGATGGAGCAACTGTGCATACAGCAAGAGCGTCAATGGAACTTCTTCATAACATTTTTGGTGAACGAATAATTTCCAGAAATTGTGATTTTGCTTGGCCTTCACGTTCACCAGATTTGACTGCTCCAGATTTTTTTTTTTTGTGAGGCTATTTGAAAGGAGTTGTGTATATCAATAAACCCCAATCAATTCAAGAGCTTAAGCAGAACATTCAAGCAGAAATAAGGAACTTGGAACCAGAAACTCTACGGGCAGTAATCGAGAATGCGTTTAAAAGAGCCAATTTTTGTTTGCAAGAAAATGGACACCATTTGAGAGATGTTATATTTCACACTTAGATGTAAAAAAATTCCATGAATTAGATATTTAATAACATAAAAAAAAATTAATAAAAAATAAAAAGAAACAAAAATACAGTTATTTTTAATCCTTCAGTCTTTTTTGGGCCACCCTGTATATAATTTAAACTTACTTCGGCACTAGTAAATTTTTTGGAACTATTACAAAGACAACTTATAGCAAATGTCAATAAAAGAAAAATTAGGTCAAAACTTTTAACGGTTCCCCCTTCAGCCCTATCCTAACATAGCTAATTTTAAAACCAAATTTATAAATTTTTGTAAAACTCGTCGGAGTGCAAAGTACGTAAAGAAAAATTTACTACGCCCACTTTTAATAGCTAGAGAACTACAATATGTAGATCTTTGAAATTTTGCACCAGTTTTAATAATAATAATAATAGTTTTGCAAAACACATGCTGGATTTTAATAGTGGACGTGGTACCTCCCATCAAAGTGAAGAATTATTATCGTCTACCTGGAGATCTGCAAACTTTGCACAAATAACGCTCATACTAATGTGCATAGTCTAGTTGAATACAGAGTGGATTGAGCTAGTGGGCGTGGTACCTCACATACAAAGTGAAAATTTATCGTGTTATTATTATTTTCTTCTTTTTGGAGTTTAGTTTTCTCTTTAGAAATTTATTTAGTCAGAATGAAATGAAAAAATTAATTTTACTTAGAAATAGAAAACAAACTAAAAGTTCCACCATTTCCATAGTGGGTATAATAAATTCGGCATAAGCCGAATATAACTTTTTAATTAACATATATTCTTAACTGAATAAATTTCTAAAGAGAAAAATAAACTCCAAAAAAAAACAGCCATTTCTGTTTTTTTTTTCGTGTAAAGTGACAAAATGGTGATTTTTTGAAATGTTTGTGTGGAGTACCCCCGGGGTGGTTCCAGAGGGTATGCCACTGGGTGCATGGGTGGGTCGACGGTCCAAAGTTAAGGGTGGTCCGTCATACATTTGGATTCTATTGGGGCACTCTAAATGGGTCGAAGTAGGATTCAAAACTTGGCACTTCGGGTCAAATTCCGGGACATCAAAATTCATTTTAGAGGTATGGTTCCTTGGGCAAAGTTTCTTATTTTGATCCCTAGAATACGATTTTTCCTGTACGTTGAGCGATTTTTAAATCGACCCGCCCTAATACACATGCATACTTTACATACTTTCATTTTACGACATGGATTTCGTTATAACTACAATCACATAATGCAATAGAGTTTTTCTATAATTCTTATTGTTAAAAATAAAGGTAGAAATCATAATAAATCTATATTTTATTGTTGGGAAAACCCCCATCCGAAAGAGCCTGGTAAAAATTCAAGTGACAGTGGGCTTTCTGTTTGCTAAATTGAACAGCAACAATGAAATTTTTTAAGGCTATTAACAGTTAAAAAAATTTTAATATTATAATCTCTTATAACAAACATCAAACATCAATTAGATATATTTTCTAATTGAGATTGACATCACATAAATTATAAAATTTTTCTCAGCCAGTATCTGAACAATTTAAAGTATTAAGACACATCGTTAACGTCACACTGTCATGATTTAATTGTAGAAACAAATTCCAAAAGACCTTTAAAAGGACATACAAGCTCATTAAAACCACCCCTTAAATATTCTTTAATAATTTTTCATTATTTGACCATGACATTGACTGATAACTGATAATAAATTCTGTAGAAAGAAACAAATTTTTAACCAAGAAAAATTACAAGTGAATGTAGAACATGAAGTAATAAAAAAGTTTTTCTTATTTGAAATAATAAAAAGGAAAGAAATGCATTTACGTGCATCATTCGAAGCAGGCAGTCAAATAAATGAAGCCTCACCAGGTCATGCAGTTAAAATTTTAAAAAGGCAACAAAAAAATCTCTACAACTTGATGAATAAATGGCCATGGCTACTGATGAATAGTGCGTAAAATTACCAATTTATGACTTTATTACAATTACGTGTTCTGTCTGTACATGTGCTTACAAAGGCTTGATGTATTACAACTACCTTAAGGGTTGCGCCCAACTTGCACGAGTATGTGTCAATAATATGTGTAATCGCTGTGGTTTTCGGCCATATATTTTCAGCATTTTTATTTTAAAATATTATAATGTATTTTTGCCGTTTATTTTTTGTAATCTTTTGTTAAAAAAGGTCTTCTACTATAATTCATTTAATTTGATTCATTACATATATTTTGTTTACAGTGCGCAGAACAAAGAAATATAAAAAAGCAACAAAAACAAAAAAGAAGTTGTAATATAACGTGGCAGGCAACAATAATTATGGTTATTATTTTTAATGATACTGTTGGTGATTCTCTTGATGATGACTATGATGTTGGTAATAATAATGCAGAGATATTTTCTGCCTAATTACTCTTCATAATTGAAGCAGTAAATTTGTTATTAGACTTAAAAAAAATACAGGAATTAAATTTTTTAAAAATTAAAATGTCAAGGCAGAAGAGTTTATTTAAATTAGATCCATTTTAAAACAATGAAAAAGCGCTCATTTTGTTTTAAAATATGAAGAGACAAATTTTCATAGGTAACTAATTAAATTAAAAAGCGCAGATTGTAACCATTATTATTATTTATACTTTTATAATTCCACAGTGCAACAGTGGAAAAAATGCACTAAAGTGACACTGTAAAATCGATTCTACTAAAGGGTGTTTTTTTTAGAGTTACACAAGTTTAAACCATAAAAAAAATAAATATATTTTTAATATCATTGAAATAGGCTTTATTGGGTAAAAAATGTTATGAAATTAATGTTTAAAGATAATTTCCGCGATGTGGCCGTGGCGGCTGGCACATACAAGGCGCAATGTGGAACAACATTTGAATTTGAGGTCGAATTTCGCCAATAACTCTTCGAATGTTGATTTGCAGATGTTAAATTGTCTTTGACTTACCGACGTAGACAAGTGACTTAACATAAAACCAAAGAAAATTATTAAATGGGGTTAAATCACATGATCCTGGTGGCCAATATATTGGACCATTAAGTGAAAATATACTTTCATTAAAAGTTTCTTTGAGTAAATGAATTGTAGCGCGTGCTGTGTGCCATATGGCTCCGTCCTGTTGAAACCACATGTTAGCGAATTTAATGCCAGCTAATTGAGGTAAGAAAAAATTTCTAATCATGTCCCTATACCGTTCACCATTGACACTAACATTCTGACCATCATCGTTTTTGACCAATGACTTCGCCAGCCCATTAAGCAATTTTCTGTGGATGTAATATTGTTTCAACAAAATCTTGAGGATTATCCGCACTGCAAATGCGGCAATTCTTATTATTTACGTACCCATTCCATAAAAAATTGGCTTCATCGGAGAACAAAATTATGAATGGAAAATCAATACCAATTTGTGCTTTAGCCCATTTGCAAGCGTTGCTCTGGTGTTAGGGCCAAGTTAGCCGACCGTAACCTAATGGGACGTAACACAGAAAAATTGTTGTCGTTTGAGATTCTTTTGCTCTATTTTCTTTCTTTCTTGTATTTTTGCAATGTTTTCGACAGTGATGAGAGCCAATCTAATAAAAATAGTTTCGCTTACATTTTAACGTGTCATTGATAAACAATGCATACACGAAAGCAAGAGACTCAAAAAACAACAATTTCCATGTGTTACGTTCCGCTAAAGTAACGGTCGGCTAAATATGCCTTAAGTCTATCCATAATGAAATGTTAATCCAAACTAAACAAAAAGCAACTATCAGCTGTTAAACTGGTTGTCAAATAAAGCAGGGTTGCCAAATCAAAGTTGTGAACCTCCAAAAAACACGCTCCACTAGTAAAACTCTGTACATAGTTTGGCGAGTTTGGTGACAAATTTTTTTTTTCTGAGCCTCACAAAAAGATGTGATAGGTTTTTGTCGAACAGATAACTCAAAATTAACTATGTTCGGCAATAATGTAGCTAAAGCTGAATTCACCCATTTTGTCCGGACAAATTTTTTTTCCTGAGAGTGTTCTACAGAACGATTCACCCATCTCGAAAAATTATCCCAGACAAACAAAGCTGCCATATGAGTACATAAATAAACAAGTCATTAATTTTACAAAGTGGCAACAAGCAGCAAGTGATTAAAAATACAATCTTGGTGTAAAATTGTATATTTTTTTTATTTTTTTAACATTTTGCTTATTACAACATGTATTATTACAGAAAATTGCTTCTACTAATGGCTGTTAAAATAAAGAATTGCAGTAAAAGAAATATGAAAGTAAAGAACAGCAATGGGCTACTATCACGCATTGGTTCCTGAGATGGGCTTAAATGATTTAAAATACTTTGTTAATTTTCATCGCATGGATCCCCCTACCATTGCTTATGTTAAATTCTAATGGCGTTAGCTATTGCCGTCCAAATGCTTTGCTTTGCATGATTATTTTTATATGAGCTATTGCTGATGTCGTACATGAATTCTTCTGGAGGTTTTTCATTTTCATTTCCATTTTAAGCTTGAGGGCAATTGCTTCATTGACCTCCATTTTCACAAAATAATTTTTTATTGAAAAATATTTCTTTATTGATAATCAAGACAAACAAAACAAATGCCACAAATCATATATCATATGCAAACACTATATCTGTGGCAAAAAGGAAAAAGTGCTTAAGTCTGATTTTTAAGTTTTGTAGGAGAACAATTTTAAACTTAAAAACTAATTTTTTAAAAAAAATATCTGATCTTTAAACTTCGCACATGGAAGTCAAACGTATGTTTTGGAAATTATTTTATATCTACCAAAAGTACACAGGCGTTGCAATTAATAAGTTGTGAAAAAAAGATTTTTTGATTTGGAAAAATAGCTTGCAGTTTCGTAAGCTTTTTTCCCAATGCGTTTAGAAATTGAAAAAAGATAAGCAGAAAGAAATTTCGCTATAACTTCTTCAAAAATGGTACAAAATAATTAAAACTTTGCCCATGGGTACTTTGGAGTACGGAGATTCCAAAGGTGCCACCAACTTAAATTTTGCTTAAGTCGACTTAAGCACTTATTCCTTGATGCCACAGATATAATGGCAACATAATTCAGATTTTTTTTTTAATTTTATTGGCAACTCATTTCAATTTTGTCCCGACAAAAATTAAAATTAAACCAAATAAAGCTGAGAGTAGTATGGACAAAATCACTTCTCTCACTCTCTGAGAGAATTATCAAACTAATGGGTGATTTTTTTGAGGTTAGGATTTTCATGCATTAGTATTTGACAGATCACGTGAGATTTCAGACATGGTGCCAAAGAGAAAGATGCTCAGTATGCTTTGACATTTCATCATGAATAGACTTACTAACGAGCAACGCTTGCAAATCATTGAATTTTATTACCAAAATCAGTGTTCGGTTCGAAATGTTCAAATGTGACAAATTTTGTTCAGCGATGAGGCTCATTTCTGGTTGAATGGCTACGTAAATAAGCAAAATTGCCGCATTTGGAGTGAAGAGCAACCAGAAGCCGTTCAAGAACTGCCCATGCATCCCGAAAAATGCACTGTTTGGTGTGGTTTGTACGCTGGTGGAATCATTGGACCGTATTTTTTCAAAGATGCTGTTGGACGCAACGTTACGGTGAATGGCGATCGCTATCGTTCGATGCTAACAAACTTTTTGTTGCCAAAAATGGAACAACTGAACTTGGTTGACATGTGGTTTCAACAAGATGGCGCTACATGTCACACAGCTCGCGATTCTATGGCCATTTTGAGGGAAAACTTCGGAGAACAATTCATCTCAAGAAATGGACCGGTAAGTTGGCCACCAAGATCATGCGATTTGACGCCTTTAGACTATTTTTTGTGGGGCTACGTCAAGTCTAAAGTCTACAGAAATAAGCCAGCAACTATTCCAGCTTTGGAAGACAACATTTCCGAAGAAATTCGGGCTATTCCGGCCGAAATGCTCGAAAAAGTTGCCCAAAATTGGACCACCGAATGGACCACCTAAGACGCAGCCGCGGTCAACATTTAAATGAAATTATCTTCAAAAAGTAAATGTCATGGACCAATCTAACGTTTCAAATAAAGAACCGATGAGATTTTGCAAATTTTGTGCGTTTTTTTTAAAAAAAAAGTTCTCAAGCTCTTAAAAAATCACTCGTTACATATAAAAAATTGTTGTCCGAACAAAAATTTTGTGCGGACAAAATGGGTGAATCCAGCTTAAGAGACCGTTAAATAAATCTTATTAACAAAATTGTAGCCACGGTATACTAAGAAGCTAGTCAAGACCACAAAAATTGCTTTTTCACTACTAATTCTGATGAACTGCATCCATCATGATAAACTGCTGCCACGGCATGCCGCTGATATTGTAGCTTTAAGGAGATTAATCATGGAGAAAATTAATGAGTTATAATAAAGTCTATTACCCAAGATGGTTCTGATGCTTGTTTAACAAGAAGTGGACGAATTGAGAGATCAATTGGCAAGAAAAATTGATACATCTTGAGATGGTTGATTCGATTCTAGGCGATTTTTTGTAATTGATTGTTTTTGAAGGTTCTTGAAATATAATTTTGTTATGCCTAATAAAAAGTTTTGGTAGACGCTTATAAGTATATTATATAAATTATATAAATATTTCTTCTCTAGTTATCTACTTAAAATTTTCTAAACATTTAGCCAAGTATTTAAAGTAGCTGATGCCATTTAGAAAATAGCTTTTGGATTATTTTGCTAGTAACAATATTTATGATTGAATTTAAAAGGTATAAGAAATTTAGGTTCATCATATATTATATTATTTCCTCAAATCTCTCCTACATCATATCAACGTAATAATAAAATGTACAAAATCGCTACATTTGTGAACCACATATATAAATTTAAACACCTTCTATAATTATGTTTATTAAGCTTTAGATCTTTTTTATACAAATTTTAAATTAATTTTATTTTTATTGTTTATCATTATAATTATAATTATTATTATTATTATTATTATTATTATTATTATTATTATTATTTTTATTACTATTATATTAATTTTTAATTTCACTGTTTCGTTACACCATTAAAAAGGTCAAAAATTGCAATAATTATTTAAATTTAGACACCATAATATATATTATTCTAATTTGTTAACAAATATTTTGTGCAAAAAAAAAATTCATTAACTGCACAATAGTAATGTCAATCATGTCTATCTAAATGTCTATGTAAATATTTAATTGCTTTTTAAACTCAAACCCAGATATTGACAGACATTTCATAGTTGTAAATGCATAATCTATGTAAACACATGTGCGATATATTTATTCACATATGTAATTTATAGTTACTGTAGCATTTGAAGCATTCCATGCCAAGTTAGACAGTTTAATTATATTCCCTTGTTCTTTATTCTTCGCATTGTGTGGCAACCTTAAAACACACTTACTGATAAATTTAAAGAACTCTTTAAATAACAAAATTTTTATGTTTCTTTTTTTTTTTAATTATAAAAAAATTTAAACAGTTTGTAGTCTTTGTAAAAAGTTATGTGCAAAAAATCGAAAAAAGTTGCTTGTTTCAAAAACCCATATCTTTTGAACTACTTCTAGAAGAAAATTAGGAAAGGCAAAAGGGAAAATTTTCCAAACTGTTCCATTTGGCGTGGAATATCCCATAAGCATGCTGTACAATATTTGCTCAAATCAACGTAAATATCTTCAAAGGTATATACACATATGTGCAAAATTGTACACTCAGATAAAAATCAGAGTTGTTGTATGGTCACAAGAACAATGTTATGTTCTCTGCTATAATATACGATTGCTGTGAACAAATTGAACTTGTTTTCAACAATATTTTGGTCATGATTAATTAGGTTTTGTTAACATTTGATCATTTAATGGTTATTACACACAAAAAGTGCCACATGGTTCGTTTGAAGTTCAAACTTGAACCATACTCAAGTTCCCACCATAAATAAACCTAAATAACTAAAATAACTATAGTACAGTCATCCCCCTTATAACCGCGTTAAAGGAAAGTGCGTTATACGAGTATTCTCGTATAATTTGTTTTTTTACTATACAAAATCTGGGAACACAAATTTAATAAAATAATTTTATTTTATAGCAACACAATTAATTAACACAATGTGCAAATTACTTATCATTCTAGATTTTATAGTACAGAAATATAATGTGAAAATCCCCGCGTTATATGGGGGAATACCAGCGTTGTAAGAGGGTTTGAAATCGCGTAATATGAAAAGAGTACCGTGTTATAAGGAGGTCTACTGTATATTACTAAACATAGTTTATTATATTTGTTTTTACGTTATTACTGTATTACTAGAACTAAACAAGTAGTATTTATGTAGTTTTAAAAATATTTTTGTGTCGCCAACCAAACGGTTAAATGGTTTCAAATATCAGTTGAGGAGATAAAAGTAACCGTGCATCATGCAGCTTTTGTCTAGCATTGGCTGCATTTAAATATATATATTTTTAAAATTTTACTTTTCCTATTAGTCTTATTGTTAGCTCACATAAATTAATTTATAAGGTTCATTTTAAAGCAATAAAATATGGATTTCTTGTCAAAACACTAAATAAATAAATCAGTCAAGATTGAGGCAGACTCACGCACGGTTCCGTACTACCATCAATATTTAACTTTAAAAGTACAAGTTTTATTTTTTTTTTTGTAAGTATTAAATTTAATTACTTAATTTTAATTATTTAATTTAATTTTGTTATACTAGAGCATAGTACTAAATACGCTGTGTTCATATCAAGTGTCTGCCTATAACGTCTAGAAGAGAAGGCGAAATTCCTCAAATGCGCGACATGTGGTACATATGTGTTAGTCATATGTTAACACCTGCAGAAGATCGAACTAGTGTCTCACTAGTGTTTTACTGGTACAAAAAGCACCAGTACTAGTTCTCCACTGTAAACTTTCCTATACCATCTTAATGCTCAAATTAACATTAAGTGTCTTTGGAATATCACTAGTACTATTTGTTCTAGATGCATACTAGCACATATAGACCCGATTGGGTGCTTTTGAACCATTTTAATACTAGTTTCTAATGCCTATTGTAGTATGGCAGTTCTTCTTAAAAACACAAAAAATACGAATAGATAACACTAGAGAACAGTTTTTTGACCAAACGCATTTGACACCTAATCTATATGTAAAATTGTCCGCTGAATCCAAATATGAAGTCAGAATGGTCAAAAGTAGAACAGTTTTCGAGATATTGCAAAATAACCGTTTTTTGTGTTTTTAAAAAAGATGAAGGCACTTAAAATAAAATATTTTCAAAAATGTCCGTCGGTTCGGACATTTCTTTCTTTCCGATGAAAGACAATAAAATTACTAAAATAACCATCGGTTGTTTGTTAAGATCGGTCATGAAATGACAGAGTAATGGTGGAAAAAACTTCAGATTCATGAAAAATTTGTTAATTTTTAGCAATTTCGCCCTTTTCAATCATTTTTTTTTAAACCAAACAATTAAAAATTTGTATGTATTTTTACATAGCGTATTAGTATATTTAAGTGGAAATATTTTGCGTCCAACATGATCCAGATTGGTGCAGAAGTGACAAAGCTACAGAAGATTAAGTGAATTTAGCCACTTTTCGCTATTTTTAAATCAAGTGCCCAAAGGAAAAACAAACATTTTAAATATTAAAAAATCGTAATTTTGCGAAAAAAAAAAATTAAGAAAGCGTGAAATTTGATAACAAGAACGAAATGCGTAAGGCAAAAGGGCATTTATTTGCAAGAACAATCCAAACAAGTTTTGCTATGCTTGTGGAGTGTACAGTTTTGCACAGCCGTCAAATTTTTCAAACCAATTGCAAAAAGCATTTCGGATGTATTTCAAAGTCAATACGGAAAACATATTGAAATCTTGGACCCCGAATACTTTGTGTAATTCATGCAAAACTCGTTTAACTATGTGGATGTCGGGTGCAGAGTGAGTATGCGTTTTTTAATTTTGTTCTTAGAAAATATGTCTTCAGAATCTTAAGCTAATTTACTATACTGTAGTCGGTATTTGCCATTTGATGTTCCCGCCATTTGGCATGAACCCAAAAACCACGAAATCGACTGTTATTTTTGCTTAGCCAATGTAAAGCAAAATGGACGTCATAAGTCTGTTGAATATGCAGATGTTAACTCCTTTATAAAACCAATTCCTCATATGCCTGAAGCTCAATATCCCCTTTGTCCAAAGCGGAAGCATGACTCCGATTCATATGATTCAAGTGACGACAGTGATTTAAATGAAAATAAAGAAACAGTAATGCCCCTCACACAAGCTGAACTCAATGACTGGGTTAGAGATTTGGAGTTACCGAAGAAAAAGGCAGAGTTGTTAGCATCAAGAATGAAAGAACGTGGCTTTGTGACACCTGACGTGAGAATTTCGCATTACAGGAGCCGACATGAAAGTTTTTCTAGTTACTTTTCGAAAAAAGATGGTATTTGCTATTGCCATGATATTAATGGCTTGTTCAGTCAATTCGGGGAGACACACAATCCAGACGATTGGCGGTTATTTATTGACAGCAGCAAGTTAAGCTTAAAAGCTGTTCTGTTACACAAAGGTAATAAAAAGCCTTCAGTTCCAGTGGCACATGCTGTAAAGGTAAAAGAATCTTATGAGTCCATATCTCAAATGCTCGATCTTGTAAATTATGAAGTCCATAACTGGAAAATCTGTGCCGATTTAAAAGTTGTTGCCATGGTGACTGGTTTGCAACAAGGGTACACAAAATATTGTTGTTTTTTGTGCAAATGGGATAGCCGAGCGCATCAGGAACCCTATTCCCGAAAAGATTGGCCGGATAGAACAAATTTTACGCTTGGTCAAGACAATGTCAAATATAAAGCTCTCGTGAAAAAGGAAAACATTATTTTGCCACCGTTACATATAAAACTTGGCTTAATCAAAAATTTTGTAAAATCTTTGGTAAAAAGAGGAAACAGTGTCGCATTTAAATACCTGAAAACCGTTTTTCCCAACTTGTCAGATGCCAAAATTAAAGAAGGGATTTTTGTGGGACCACAAATTACAAAGCTACTCAAGGATTCAAAATTTGATTCGATTTTGTCTGAAGATGAGTTAAAGGCATGGAGATCATTTGGTTTGGCTGTATCAGGCTTTTTGGGTAATTTCAGGGATCCAAACTATGAAGACATCATTCGTGATTTGCTAAAAAACTATGAGAAAATTGGTACGGTTTTTAAATCGTTTTTTCATTGAAGAATTTTACTTAACACTCATTTTTATATCTTATTTAAAAAGGAGTTAATATGTCTTTAAAAATACACCTTCTGCATTCGCACTTAAATTTCTTCCCAAATAACCTCAGCGATGAAAGTGACGAACATGGTGAGCGTTTTCACCAACAAATACAAGAAATGGAACGTCGGTACCAAGGGGTGTATGATGAGGTGATGCTGGGCGACTATTGTTGGTTCCTTGTGCGAGAGGCAGAAAATAATTACAATAGGCAAAGCAATTCAACAGTTCTAAGTCATTTTTAATATTTATTATTAATAATGCAATTTATACCTACATGCATTTTTTTAATTTTATAAAAATCTAAAAATGGGATAATTCAATTAATCTTCTATAACTCTGTGATTTTTGCACCGATCTGATTCTTATTGGACCCGTAATATTTGTATTGAAATAAATTAATCTCGTAAGTGATGAAACTAAAGAAAAAGTTATTGTTTGGTTTAAAAAAAAGAAGTTGAAAACAGCAAAATTTCAAAAAATCATTAAAATTTTCGTGAAGTTCAAGCTTTGGTCAACTGTAAAACTCTAAATTCTTAATCAATTTTTGCAAGCGTTCCGTGATTGTTTTGATAATTTTATTGTCTTTCAACGGCAAAAAAGACTTTCAAAATCCGCCAAGCTGTTTTGAAGGTACGTTCACTATAGTGACATAACCTTTTTAGAAAACGCAAAAAACGGTTATTACGCAATATCTCGAAAACTGTTCTACTTTTGACCATTTTGATTTCATATTCGGATTCAGTGAGCAATTTTACATACAGATCAAGTGTCAGATTCATTTGGTCACGACTTTGTTGAAATTTTGTGAAGTAGTGTAATTAGAATTAGTGATCAAAATATTTTATTTTTCATTATAAAAATAAAATGAAGCAAAGACTAAATCTCAAAGATCATACTCGAAAAGTTATAACTAAAACACAAATGTTTCTGTTACCCAAATATTCTATCAGTCTGCACGTGGTACCCTTGAACTACTTCAAGTACTACAACTCATCAGCACCAGTATTTCGTAATGAAAGTTCTAACCCTGTTTTAACTAGTGTTTGTAGTTCTAGTAATTGCACTAATAGCTTTTAGGCAATTATCACTTAATCTCCTACAGGGGCATTATCAGTCAATATGGATAAGCAGTTTGTTGTTGACAACTCAAAAGATTAGTCACGTTAGGGTGCGTTCTTAGATTTTTGACTTAAAAAAAAAATGGATCAAAGACTACATATTAAATTTTCCGTTAAAAATGGTGCTAAAGTTCTCCAATTTATTTGAAATGTTGACTGTGACATTCGGTGGGTCCACTTTGTTTAAAAAAAGTGTTTATAAGTGGTACAAGCGCTTTACACAAAGCCGGGAAGATGTTGATGACGATGAGCAACCTGGAGTTGCAACCACGTCAATAAGTGAAGAAACAGTGAAAAAAATTGTTTTAGAAAATAGTCGAATCAGTATTAAGTAAGTTGCAGAGGATGTTGGCGAATCAATCGACTCATGCCATGTAATTTTATCAAATGTTATGGGCATGAAACGTGTGGCAACGTATTTTGTTCCTAAATTCCTAAGTTTTGAGCAAAAGCCACGGCATCAGGAGTTGATGAATGACGGCAACGAAGATCCAGGTTTGCTTAAAAGGGTAATAACTGGTGACGAAACGTGGGTACTTGTTTACATAGCGCACAAATTATTAATTACTGTTTGTAAATCCTTAGTCTATTCCTCCTACAGTTCAAGAAATGAACACATATACGTGAATAACACTTCTTTATCGGAACACCCTATAAGTTTTAGTATTTGTTGCTATAGCGGCAACAGTTATACATATATCTTCTGTGAGAATTTCAAGTGTCTACCTATTACGGTTTTAGAGATAAAAGGTGGTAACATAGTGACGGATGGACAGACATTGTAGCGATTTTAGCCTTTGGGTACGGAATCCTAAAAAGAAAGGGAAAAGTGAAAAATTTTCCGGCGAACTAGCTATTCACGATAAGGGCAATTTTTTGTTTGTTTTGACGTGAAAAATGTTTGAGGGAATTGTTTACAATTGGAAAGTCGGTGAAAAGGGAAATATTTCGAAGGAAAAAATATTCATAAATAAATAGGGGTGATTAAGTTTAATAATATTATGATGTAGCTACAACTGTAACATTAAAACGTAATGTATTGCCATGATTTTTTGCGTGTAGGTTTATGCAAAACAAGTTTTTAACTTTCAATATTGATTTAAATATATCTGTGGCAATAAGGAAAAAGTGCTTAAGTCTGATTTTTAAGTTTTGTAGGAGAGCAATTTTAAAATTTACAATAATTTTTTTTTTAAAAATAATTCATCTTTAAAGTTTACCTATGGGAGTCAAACGTATGATTTTGAAAAATATCTTATATCTACCAAAAGTACGCAGGCGATGCAATTAATAAGTTGTAAAAGAAGCTTCTATGATTTTGAAAAATACTTGGTAGTTTCTTAAGCTTTTTTCCAAATACGATTCGGCATTGAAAAAAGATGAGCAGAAAGTTTTTTTGCTATAACTTCCTGAAAAATAGTACAAAATAATTGAAACTTTGCACATGGGTACTTTGAAGTACGGAGATTTCAAAGGTGCCAGTAACTTAGTAAGTCGACTTAAGCACTTATTCCTTATTGCCACAGATATATTGCAAGCAATATAATTCACATAGAACAAGGAACGATGTATTTAAAACTAAATATTAAATTTATATCATTAAATAAATGAATATTTAGTTTAATAATTTTTTAAAAAAAATTTAATTCCGCTACAAAGTTATAAAGATTAAGGGCCATATCCATAAAAAATATTTTCGTTTTATAAAAAGTTTATTGAAAAAATTTTGTATGAAAAATTGTTTTATAATTCTTTCATAAAACAAAAATATTTTTTGTGAATTTGGCCCTAAATTTATATGTATATTGTAAAATGCAAAAAATAAATTATTGTGGAGCTCATGGTTAATATAAAAATATAATAAAAAGTTAAATATTAATATATTTTCCAGTAATATTCTCTTCACTTTTCCCGACACGATAAAAGGCTGTTTCATAATCATGCATCTCGTTAAACAAATTAACTTCGTTTTACTTGGTATATCCGAGTAAGCAGTAAAACTGAAACCTGTCATTTTGGTACTTTGAATTCTCACCATAAAGAGTCATAACTCAAAATGATTTTTTTTTTTTTTTTGTAAACAAAACAAATTTCTAACGACCGCGAAAATTTCTTTTGCACCACTGTCTTCTTTAACTGGAAAAATATCGTCACTGTAGAATTAAATTTGAGATTAAAATAAAAACCTGAACATTTGTAAAATTTTAGTTGTGACTGCTTGGATTTATAGTGCGATATAGTAAAACTGTAACCAAACCGTGTGTGTTGTACATGAAATATTTTTTAAAAATTTGTTGGTGTCTGCGATTTAGATACGATGCGAAATAGCATTTTTTAAATTTCTGCCTGACTGTCTGCCTTTCCAACTGTCTGCGCCTACATCACCCAAATACTAATTGATGAATTTAAATAAATGTTTATGGAGGGGTACCTTGATGACTGGGTGTTTATATAGGATTCCTTTTACCCTAGAATATGCCTCCCATACAAATTAATTATAAACTATCCCATATCAGTACGAGATAAATAGAAGGTGTCTTTCATTACAAATAATGCATAAATATTTAAAATCTATATAAAATTTTATGAAACATCTAATAGTTAAGAGAGGTTTGAGGAGTACCCTAATGCAAAGAACTTATCAACTATTAACAATCAACTATCATATATCTCAATCTTTTTAGATAACGTTCTGCCATAAACAGTAACGTTAACTTATAACAAACTAGCTGTAGGCGTCCTGTCAATATTTTGTTCGATTTTGCTTTGAAAGTATTCCACACCACATTTTTATTGTATAGTGCTTGAGTTATGGTATATATATTTTCTTTATATTGAGCTACTCATCCCAGAATATAATTCTGGAATATATGTAAAGTTCTAATATTATTGTATTGTTCTATAAATAGTGTTTCAAATGTCCCGCTTTTAAAAGAAAAAGGTGCTGCCAAGGCTGCAGTATATTTAAATCGATAAATTTCATACTTTCACTACTTTTTCGCTATATTCCATCGAAATTGAGATTTTTGCGGAAAAAAAGTATTCTATAATTAAATCAAGTTACTAAGGTTTTTACGTGATGCGAACACAGACAGAAAAACGGATCGAAAGATAGACAGACAAAAATTGGAAAAATTGCTGTTTTGTGTTTCATTTCGATTACTAATTGCACCAGCAATAATATTTTCAAAAAATATTACAGTTACAGTTTTATTATATGTATAGATAAAAATACAAAATAGAGATTAAATCGCTACATAGATTTAAAAGTAACTTTAATGTCATTAATTTGCCTTCAAAACAAAAAAAAAAAAAAAATAGGTTGTTTGCACCCAACTTCCCAACCTAACACTCCGTCAAAATCAAATTTTCCTTTTACAAAAAGGTGACTCGTACCAGAAAATGACAAAAGTATCATTTTTAGTACTTATTCAGTCTTTGAGGCGAAACATGTATAAATGTGTATAGCTACAGCTCAAACAACATATCATACACACATACTCATATCAATTTCAACTTAAATAACTACAAGTATAGGCAGAGAATAAGTGTTCGCATACTTGTTTATTATTTTTCGCAATACAACCAAGTATAAGTAAAAGTTGGATAAAGTATTGGCTATACCCATACTTGTAAATACAGAGTAGGAATAAGTACAAGTATGTAAATACTCTAAGTAAATACTCTAAGTATACTTAGAGTATTTTAAAAATATATGTAACTATATATGTATTAATTATTTTACAATTTAAAAATACGTTTATTCATTCCTTCACCCTAATATAAAAATTATTTTGATTCTCCATACTTAACCAATGTTTGGTTATAAACAAAATATTGCCAAACATCATCCACCTTTTTATACACACAATTCCTAAAAGTAGTTGTTTAACTTATAAGTATACTTATAGTACTATAAGGACTTTTCCATACATGTAAGTATTTGGTAGTTATAAGTATGCGTATGACAGATACCCATCACATTATCTACCTAAAACCAGTTGTACTCATACATGCATTACTTATACATTTTTAAGTTCGTTGTGTATAAATAAAGTTTGTTATAAATATTGAATACACCCATACTTATTTCACTGCAAATATGTATGTGTAGGTATTTTCTGTGTTATAAGTATAGGTATAAAATATGTGTAAATACTTAACTACATTTATTTTATAAGTACTTTTTGTCAGTCTCTGACTCGTACTATTTGGGTTTCCTTCATACGCGTTGTACCTACATGAGAATTTTTGACAGATAGGAAGCGCTTGATGTGCCAATTAAGATCTAGTACCCATACTAGAAGCCTGTTTTCGCTAGCCACAAGTCGTTCGTAGTTTAAAACAAATAAACATGAAATCATATTAAAAAAAATTAATTAATGTTAGTAAAAAAAAATTGTTTATTAATTAATTAATTAAACATAATTAATCTAATTAAATAAATTATCTTACAATTAATGTATTAATAAACAAAAAAAAAAAACAATAATTTTAATAAAGTATTTCTACATAACAGTGCAGCTGAATAAATTTAATTTAAAAAGTTATGCACACGCAAAAAAAAAACCGATTTATTTATATTTTTCACGACCACGTTTTGTTTATTTTGGCCACAAATGAGTTCTTGTCTGCAATCGTTGACAACCCTTGTGGCTCATAAATTTTGTTTTATTTATTTGTTTATTCATAATTTAAATATAATACTTTTATTATCTTTTTTTTATTATTGTTTGTTGCTGGCATCAAGTTGTTTCTGTTATTGTTGTTTTCTATTTATTTATTAATTTGTTGAAAAAATTAACACGTCCTTTTGTTTATTTTTACAAATGACAAATACTAGATGGACATTTAGCGGTTGAGAGCCATATTTTGCATGTGATTATTATTAAATGTAAAACACGTTGAAAGACTTTGGGCAAATAACCCAGTGAAATATTTATTTCAGCATAAAAAGAAAAAAGAGTTTTCATTATCTTCATAATTTTTATAAGTCTTGTTATGTATTATGATATTAAACAGATGTTAAGACACCAGTATAAACAAGTATAAACTTTCTGTTTGTGACATTAGACCAAGGAATAATAAGAAAATAATTTTCACGTTTACTGCTTATGATGTCTTAAACGACGCGACGTAGCCAACAATCTTAATTGATCGCACACATGGTGGATGATGGCGAGGAAAGTTATAATAAAAGCCGGTCAATTAAGGAATTAAAAATGGATTTATATGTTTTGAAGCCTCCTGAATCCATTTTGCCTATTTTCGAAATGATGTCTGTGGGTGGGTATGAATGCCAATTTTTTTGTGGAGGTTCTACAGGTCATACCGTTTGACATATCAGAACGAAATTCAGAAAATAATTAATTTTTCGATTTGAATATATTTTAAACTTTTATTCTTTATACAGGGTGGCCAAAAAAGACTAAAGGATTAAATATAGTTATATATTTTTTGTGTTTAATAATTTTTTTTTTGTCTTTTGCAGGTTATTTACTGGTTTTTGGAGATAAATCATGGCTACATATGATTGCAGAAACGCGTCAAAATCATTGAATTTTTTTATTCTTCTGGAAGGTCAATTATTACAACTCAACGAAATTATCGTCGTCATTTTAATGTCCGAACAGCACCCAGTGAGAATATTATTAGGAACTTAGTCTCCCGTTTTGAGGAACATGGAAGAGTGTCAGATCTTCCAGGAAGAGGAAGAGGTCGATCTGTGCGCAGTGAAGCAGTTGTGGAGGCTGTACGGCAGAGTGTAAACGAAGATCCATCTGTCTCTACTCGTCGTCGTTCTGCTCAATTGGGAATCTCCAGAACATCCCTGCAAAGAATTTTGAAGCGGGATCTTAAAATATTTCCGTATAAAATTCAACTGCTTCCCCAAGATCATCAGGCACGCCTGCAATATGCTATTCGTTTTAGTCAAATAGCCAGAGAAAATGATAACTTTTTAAACAATCTTATAATGAGCGATGAAGCTCATTTCCACTTAAATGGCTATGTTAACAAACAAAATTTTAGATTTTGGGGCACTCACAATCCTAGTGCATCAGCGTGAGTTACACCCCGCCAGATGTACTGTTTGGTGCGGTGTTATGGCTGATAAAATTATCGGTCCATATTTTTTCGAAGATGTGGATGGTCAACCAGAAACGGTTAACGGGGCTCTGTATAGGACTATAATAGAAAATTTTTTGCGTCCACATGTTGAGAATAATCAAAACATATGGTTCCAGCAAGATGGAGCAACTGCGCATACAGCAAGAGCGACAATGGAACTTCTTCATAACATTTTTGGTGAACGAATAATTTCCGGAAATTGTGATTTTGCTTGGCCTCCACGTTCACCAGATTTCACTGCTCTAGATTTTTTTTGTGGGGCTATTTGAAAGGAGTTGTGTATATCAATAAACCCCAAACAATTCAAGAGCTTAAGCAGAACATTCAAGCAGAAATAAGGAACTTGGAACCAGAAACTCTACGGGCAGTAATGGAAAATGCGGTTAAAAGAGCCAATTTTTGTTTGCAAGAAAATGGACACCATTTGAGAGATGTTATATTTCACACTTAGATGTAAAAAAGTTCCATGAATTAAATATTTAAAAACATAAAAAAATTAATAAAAAATAAAAATAAAAAAAAAAAACAAAAAAAAATACAGTTATTTTTAATCCTTCAGTCTTTTTTGGGCCACCCTGTATAATATGTATATCCATAAAAATAACTGCTGCCATGAGGTATGATAATGATGAGTGTAGGCAACTCCAGATTTTTTTAAAAGAATTACTTTTATTTTATGCAAATTGAACGTTGTAGTTTTCATTAAAACTAAATTAAATAATTTCAATCATCTTTTTTGAAACATTAAAATTATCTTTTTCGGTTGAAAACCCACTATTTATAAAGGGCAAAATGTCGCTTGTTATCCCAGAAAAGTTTCAACACATTCTCCGTATCATGAATACCAACATTGACGGTAAACGCAAAGTTAGTATTGCCGTGACTGCCATAAAAGGTGTGAGTCGCCGCTACTCCAACATTGTTTTGAAAAAGGCTGACATTGATTTAACCAAGCGCGCTGGTGAATGTACCGAGGAGGAGGTGGAGAAAATTGTCACCATTATCGCCAATCCCATGCACTACAAAGTACCCAACTGGTTCTTGAATAGACAAAAGGATATCATTTATGGCAAATATAATCAATTACCTACAGCCAACTTAGGTTCTAAATTGCGTGATGATTTAGAACGTTTGAAGAAGATTCGCTCTCACCGTGGTCGGCGTCACTACTGAGGTCTGCGTGTACGTGGTCAACACACCAAAACCACCAGTCGTCGTGGTCGCACTGTCGGTGTATCCAAAAAGAAGTAAACGTAATACTTTCGTCAGTGTTTTTATAATTAGTGATACGGAATTAAACGTGTGCTTGAGTTCAAGTGTAATAACTTGATTTTTGCAAATGTTTTTTGAAGGGATTTTTTTTTGAAAATTACTTATACTCGTACTTGGAATTGGCTTCACTAAACCTTTAAAATGATATATTGTACTTTAAATGTTGTCTTGGGAAAAACCAAAAATTAAAAAATACCTTATACGCAGAGAAAAAAAATGGTCACATACCATATTATGTACTAATATATGGTTACAATGAACAAATTATATTTGTTCTTAGTCATTACTTGGATCACGATAAACAATTTTTTGTTACTGTTTTGATCAATAAATGGTTTCTACCCCAAAAAAAACAAAGTTGTATTAGTATTCCAAAATAACATTGTATTTGTAACCATAATATACTAAAACACAACAAATTATGATAAGTAAAGCAAGCAAATAATGTTTGGTGTTTTTTAAGTTTTGTGTAAGTTTTTTTTATAATTTTATAATCTTATTTTGTTTTAAAAAAATAATAACAATATACGAATTGAGTCAATTCTCATATGGAATGTGTAAAAAATAAACTAATAAATTATTGTGCCTCTAATTATAAGGCATTTTTATACATGAATATATATTTGCATTTATTACACAATAAGTTAAAATTTTAATATAATATGGTCATTTTATATTTTACATATTACTATTAACATACTATTAGTATTATGTTACTAGTAATATGGTTGGACTTCAAACAAATATTTCAATCATAATTTGTTGCTCTTAGATTATGGTTACCTTAACCATGTTTTTTCTTTGCGTTTATTTCATCCAAGATGCATTTTATACCCTTATCATTATAATATAGTTTGAACACAACCATATTTTTCAATCATAGCATGGTGCTCTTACATTATGGTCACCTCAACCATGATTTATCTTTGCATGTAAAACAATGAGTATCAGATGATTTTTTCTTATTTGTAATTTCAATTCCCCTATGGACTTTCCCCAACACAAAATTTTTTAGGCAATGCAATGCAGTTTAAAGTGGTATTCTTAACCCATGACTTAAAACTAATAACACAGATTTAAAATTTAGTTCAT